>JAQZBX010008790.1:21000-47474 GCA_029593785.1 Cabassous unicinctus | reverse complement strand
TTTTTAAGATTTATTTATTTACTTGATCGATTTTAAACCCCCCCTTCCCCATTTTGCTATTTTGTGTCCATTCGCTGGACAATTCTCTGTGTCTGTTTCATCTCTTCTCAACCTCCTCCTCCAGTCTTCACCAGGATTCGATCCTGGAGACCTCCGATGTAGGAGAGAGGTGTTCTGCCATCTGCGCCACCTCGGCTCCTGGTTTTTGGAGCTTTCGGAGCATCTCGTCTTGTCTCACTCCTTTTATGTCATCATCTTGCTGCATGGCTCCCGGGGCCTGGCGGCAAACCGGCACACAGAGCCTGGCAGCCCTTGCGCCTTCTATATATATATATTTATTTATTTATTTTACTGGGAGGTCCCGGGGATCGAACCCAGGTCCTGCCATATGGCAGACAGACACCCAACCATGTGAGCCACATCCACCCCCATTCTGTTTCTTGTTTCATTGTTTCTATTCCACTTTTCTAATCATATCCCTCTGTACTTCTTACTCATGTTAATTTTTCTATTTCCTATGTTTTGTATGGTTCCTCTCCTACCTTTTATTATTAGTATTACTCTTATTCTTTTTCTCTTCCTATCTCTTTCCTTTTCTCTGATCCTAATCTTTTTCTCAAGGGAACATAGACAACAACAAATAAATGGAAGAAGAGGAATGAAGTGTCAAAGTGAAACCTTACCAAACACACAAAAAAACAAGAACAAAATGAAACCATAACATAGAGAGAGAATCTAATCAATTGAATAACACATCAAGATAAACTGATACCTAGACACCAACAAAAAAAAAATTACAAGCCATACTAAGAAAGAGGAAGACATGGCCCAGTCCAACGAACAACGAACTAAAAAACCAGGAGGAGATGCAGAACATGGAACAACTAATCAGAGATGTCCAAACAAATATCATGAATCAACTTAATGAAATGAAGGAAGAGATTAAGGATATTAAGAAGACACTGGGAGAACATACTGAAGAAATTGTAAGCATACATAAAAAGATAACAGATATGATGCTGATGAATGGCACAATCCAAAAAGTAAAAAATACACTGGAAACACATAACGGCAGATTTGAACAGGCAAAGGAAAGAATCAGCAATGTGGAAGACAGTACATCAGAAAACAGATAGAACAGATAGATAAAAAGATAGAAAAAATCCAGCAGGGACTTGGGGATTTGAATGACAACACAAAATGCACAAACATATGCATTATAGGCATCCCAGAGGGAGAAGAGAAGGGAAAGGGGACAGAAGGAGTGTTAGAGGAAATAATGGCTGAAAACTTCCCAACACTATTGAGGAAGATGGACTTACATGTCCAGGAAGTGCAGTGCACCCCAAACAGTATAAATCCTAACAAGCCTACTCCAAGACATATACTTGTCAAATTGTCCAATGCTCAAGACAAAGAGAGAATACTGAAAGCAGCAAGAGAAAAGAGAACCATCACATACAAGGGAAGCTCAATAAGATTAAATGCTGATCTCTCATCTGAAACCATGGAGGCAAGAAGGCAGCAGTATGATATAGTTAAAGTGCTAAAAGAAAAAAAATCCAGCCAAGAATTCTCTATTCAGCAAAGCTGGCATTAAAAAATGAGGGAGAGTTCAAAATATTTACTGATAGAAATTAAGAGAGTATGTCAATAAGAAACCTGTACTTCAAGAAATACTGAAGGGAGTTCTGCATGTCAAAAGGGAAAAAACAGGAGAAAGAGTTGGAGGAGAGTATAAGAACAACTAAAAAGATAAGAAGAGAAATAAAAACAACATATGGCATACATAAACCTAAAGAAAATATGGCTAAGGTAAGTAATTCCTTGACAGTAATAATATTGAATGTTGATAGATTAAACTCACCAGTCGAGAGACAAAGATTGGCTGAATGAATAAGGAAATATGACCCATCTATATGCTGTCCACAAGAAACTCACCTTAAACCCAGGGATGCAAGGAGGCTGGAAGTGAATGGTTGGAAAACATTTTTACAAGCAAACAATAACCAAAAAAGGGCAGGAGTAGCTGTACTAATATCAGACAAAATAGACTTTAAATGCAAAACTGTTGTAAGAGACAAAGAAGGACACTATATATTAATAAAAGGGGTAATCTATTAAGAACAAAGAATAATAAACCTTTATGCATCTAACCAGGGCATCTCAAAATACATGAAGCAAACAATGGAAAAACTAAGTGGACAAATAGATGTCTCTACAATTATAGTAGGGAACTTTAATATACCATTATCACCATTAGACATCTCAACAGAGAACCAATAAAGAAACAAAGACTTTGCATAATACACTAGAGGTCATGGACCTAAGAGACATATACAGAACATTACAACCAAATACAGCAGGATAAATATTATTTTCGAGTGCACATGGGTCATTCTTCAGGATAGACCACATGCTAGGACACAGAATAACTCTCAATGAATTCAGAAAGTTTGAAATTATACAAAGCAATTTCACAAGTAACGAGATAGAATTAATCATCAAAAACTTCCCAACTAAGAAGAGCCCAGGACCAGATGGCTTCAAAGGTGAATTCTACCAAACATTCCAGAAAGAACTAACACCAATCCTGCTTAAACTCTTCCAAAAAATAGAAGTGGAGGGAACATTGCCTAACTCATTCTATGCTGCCAATATTACCCTAATACCAAAGCCAAACAAAGATTCCACAAGAAAGAAAAACTATAGACCAATCTCTCTAATGAACCTAGATGTTAAAATTCTCAACAAAATATTTGCTAACTGTATTCAACAACATATCAAATGAATTATACACCATGATCAAGTGGGTCTCATCTCTGGTATGCGAGGATGGTTCAACATAAGAAAATCAATCATTGTAATATACCACATAAACAGATGGAAAGAAAAAAACCCCACATGATCACCTCTATAGATGCAGAAAAAGCATTGGACAAAACCCAGCACTCTTTCCTGATGAAAACAAAGCAAAAGATAGGAATAGAAGGACACTTCCTCAACATGATAAAGGGTATTTATGAAAAACCCACAACTAGCATCATATTCAATGGTGAAATCCTAAAAGCTTTCCCTCTAAGATCAGGAACAAGACAAGGATGCCCACTGTCACTGCTCTTATTTAACATTGTGTTAGAATTACTTGCTCAAGCACTTAGGCAAGAAAAAGAAATAAAAGGCATCCAAATTGGAAAGGAAGAAGTAAAATTTCACTATTTTCAGATGACCTGATCCTATACATAGAAAGCCCTGAGAAATCTACAACAAAGCTTCTAGAGCTTATAAATAAGTTCAGAAAAGTTGCAGGTTATAAGATCAAAGTGCAAAAATCAGTAGCATTTCTGTACACCAATAATGAGCAATCTAAGGAGGAAATCAAGGAAAAAACTCCCATTTACAATAGCAACTAAAAGAATCAAATAGCTAGGAATAAATGTAACAAGATGTAAATGACTTATATGCAGAAAACTACACAATGCTGTTAAAGGAAATCAAAGAAGACTTAATAAATGTAAGAATATTCCCTGTTCATGGATAGGAAGACTAAACAACATTAAGTTGTCTATCCTACCAAAACTAATCTACAGATTTAATGCAATCCCAATAAAAAATCAACACAGCACTTTTTACTGAATTGGAAAAACTAACTGAAATTTATTTGGAAGGGCAAGAAGTCCCAAATAGCCAGACATATTGAAAAAGAAAAAAGAAATTGGAGGAATCACACAACCTGACTTTAAAACATACTACAAAATTACTGTGGTCAAAACTGCATGGTATTGGCACAAGGATAGACATACTGACCAATGTAACCAAATTGAGGGTTCTGATATAGATCCTTGCACATATAGTCAACTGATATTCGACAAAGCCACCAAGCCCATTCAACTGGGAGAGAATGGCCTCTTTGACAAATGGTGCTTGGAGAACTGGATATCCATATCCAAAAGAATGACAGAGGAACACCATCTCACACCTTATACAAAAATCAACTCAAGATGGATCAAAGATCTAAATATAAGAGCCAAGACCATAAAGACCTTGGAAGATAATGTAGGGAAGCATCTACAGGATCTTGTATTAGGAAATGGTTTCATGAATATTATACCCAAAGCATGAGCAACGAAAGAAAAAACAGATAACTGGGACCTCCTCAAAATTAAATACTTTTGCACTTCAAAGGAGTTTGTCAAGAAAGTGAAAAGGCTGCCTACTCAATGGGAGAAAATATTTGGTAACCATATATCTGATAGGGACCTAATATCCAGCATATATAAAGAAATCCTACACTTCTAAAATAAAAGACAAACAACCCATTTTAAAAAGGGGCAAGGGATTTGAATAGACACTTCTTCAAAGAAGAAATACCAATGGCTAAAAAGCACACGAAAAGATGCTCAATATCACTGCTATTAGGGAAATGAAAATCAAAACTACAATGAGATATCATTTTACATCCATTAGACTGGAGGCTATTAAAAAAACAGAGGACTACAGAGTTGGAAAGATGTGGAGGAATGGGAAACCTCATCCACTGCTGGTGAGAATGTAGAATGGTGCAGCCATTGTGGAGGACAGTTTGGCAGTTCCTCAGAAAACTAACTATAGAACTGTCATATGATCCAGCAATTCCACTGGTGGGTGTATACCCAGAAGAACTGAAAGCAAGGACATGAACAGATATATATACACCAATGTTCATAGCAACATTATTCACTATTGCCAAAAGTTGGAATCAACCCAAATGCCCTTTAACAGATGACTGGATAAACAAATTGAGATATATACATAAATGGAATATTACTCAGCTGTAAGAAGGAATACAGTATTAACACACGGGATAACATGGATGAATCTTAAGGACCTTATGTTGAATGAAGCAAGCCAGGCACTGAAGGACAAATATTACATGACCTCACTGATAGGAATTAAACAAATTGAGCAGACTCACAGAACTAGAGTCTGGAAGACAGGTTTACAGGAAATAGAAAGGAAGAAGTTGTTTCTGAGCCAACACCCTTATCAGCTAAAATCTATGATAAGGTGGAAGTGCGTAGTTGTGCAATGGAGGGGCATGACAGTGGTGCAATGATAATATTGGGTTGGGCAATGCTAGTTTGTCAGGGGGCCAGGGTGGGGAGAGTGGGTTGTACTGTTGATGGAACTGGGGAGAGGGTTGGGGGGGAGCAGGTGAACACTGGGGATTGGTGGGTACATGGTTGAAACTACAATGTTGGGAATGCTCTTTTGGCAATAGGCAAGTGAAGGTTACTGGTTTAGGGTGTTGGATGTGGGGGGCATTTGGGACAGGGAGCACCTAGGGCAGGCTTCTAGGGAGTGTGTGTGTGTGTGTGTGTTTCTTGCCATAGTGTGTTATGTCAGTGGGTGGAGAACCACATAATGAGCAGCAAGGTGGTGGACTCCCATCCTGGTGAGGCCCACTGTATTCTCAAATAGAGGGGCAAGAGTCTCTCAAGAACATGGGCAGTGCCTAATAGGGGACGACAGACCCATGTGTCAAGACCCCAGTGTTGTTGCAAGTAACTATGAATCATGTCCTTCAAGGAGTGAAGCCTGGTGGTTGCTGTGGATCCCTAGAGGAGAGGGAGGGAAGAATAGAATAGATGGAACAGAGAGCATTTTGGGGGCAACGGAAGTGTTCTACATGATCTTGCTATGATGGATACAGGCCATGTTAAATTACATCAAAATTTATGAAAGTATATGGTCCAAAATGTAAACCATAATGTAAACTATTGACCATGGTTAGTAGCTATGTTTCAAAATTTGTATATCAGTTGTAACAAATGTACCATCCACATATAAAATTTTATTAATAGGGGAAGGGGGAAAAGGGGGAGGATATTGGGTATATGGGAGTCCCCTGTATTCAGTACATTACTTTTCTGTAACCTAAAACTTCTTTGAAGTCAAAATGAAAAAAGTAAAACACTGGGGGAATAAAAATGGAAGAAAATTCACTGCACATGTAGGACAACAGATCTTACAGTGATGAAAGGCAAATGTGAAAAAAATTTAAATATCTTTTCCTTATTTTTTATTATCCCAAATTTATATATTTTTATTTAAAAATTTCTTTTGTATTTCTTATTTTTAAAACTATCATTATTTCATTTTCTTATTAATTGTATTTGGCTATTTTATTGGCTTCATTTTTGAAGAAGTTTTGGATCATAGAAGGATTACAACTGTGACAGGGGAGGATCACTGGTGTGGGCCATCAATGATGGGGGGACACATGGGAGGAAGCTCACCTGGGCATACATTTAAGGCATATAAATGTGTTAAAATGTTCATGTGGCATTGTCACGGTGGGTGGAGATTCACACAATAACCAAAGGAATATCAAATTCCTATCCTGGGGAGCTCTGCCACATTCTCTAATGGAACAGCAAGAATTCCCCAAGTACAGGGGCAATGACTAGTGAAGGAGGATGGTGCATTGATGGGCCTTTGATATTGATGACTGTGCTTTTGAACCTTTTCTCTTGAAATTGAAACTTAGCCTAGTATTACAGTGTGCAGAGTTGTTCCTCAAATGTGGATTCTCTGTAAGCTGAACTTAGCATATAAATACATTACATTCCCCCCAATGTGGGACATGACTTCCAGGGATGAGCCTCCCTGGCACCAAGGGATTACTACTAAGCACTAACTAGCAATGCAACTGGAAAAAGACCTTGACCAAAAGGGGGAAAAGGTAAAGACAAATTAGTTTATATGGCTAAGAAACTTCAGAGTCGGGAGGTCATTCCAGAGATTTTGCTTATGCACATCTCAGCAGGATCTCATTGACTGCCAAAGTAGATACTACCCCAAATAGCGGGACTCCTGAGGGCCTTGGAGTCATCCAGACACTATAGTCAGGGCAGATCGCTCAGGAGTTTGGTGCCTTGCCTGTTGACCAGACTGAGTCATCTAGGTTATCTAATTTTTTGGCATACAGCTGTTTAGATAACCTAGATGAAATGGCCAAATTGCTAGAAACACAAACTACCTGCACTGACTCACATAGAAATGGTAGTTCTCAACAGACCAATAACTACTAATAGTAATGAGATTGACTCAGTTACCATATGACCCAGCAATTACATTTCTAGGTATATACCCACAAGAATTGAAAGCAGGGGCTTGAACAGATATCTGTACACTGATGTTAATAGCAGCATTACTCATAATTGCCAAAATATAGAAACAACCCAATTGTACATTAACAGGTGAATGGATAAACACAATATGGTATATACATCCAATGGAATATTATTTAGCCACAAAAAGGAATGAAGTTCTGATACATGCGACAACATGGATGAACCTTGAAGACATCATGCTGAGTGAAATAAGCCAGACACAAAAGGACAGATATTATATGATCTCACTGAATGGAAATAATTAGAATAAGAAAATTCACAGAGTTGGAAATTAGAATAGAGGTTACCAGGGGCTGGTGTGGGGGTAGGGAATGGGGAGTTAATGCTTAATTGATAAAAAATTTCTGTTTGGGGTAAAGGGAAAATTGGAGTAATGGATGGTGGTGATGGTAGCACAACATTTTGAGTGTAATTAACACCACTGAATTATATATTTGAGTATATAAAAGGGAAATTTTAGGGTTGTATATGTCACCAGAATAAAAATTTAAAAACAAACATGGAGTGATGAGGATGTGTCTCTACCAGTTAGGTGCCTGCCTACCAAATAGGAGTTCCTGGGTTTGGGTCCCAGTGCCTCCTAAAGAACACAAGCAGATGCTGCACCCCACTGCAAGGAGCAGACACCTAAACGAGCAGATGCCACAAGCCAGTAGACACTGCAGCCTGCAGGAAGCAGATGTGGCTCAGGCCATTGGGCACTTGCCTCCCATGTGGGAAGTCCTGGTTTCTGTTTCTGGTGCCTCCCGGAGAAGGTGAACAGACAGATGAGAAAACCATCTGGGGGAGGGAGGGGATAAATAAAATATAAAGTAAATAAATCTTAAACAAAACAAAACAAACAAACATGGAACTATATATACAACACAGAGAACGCTAAAGTAAACCACGGAGTATAGTTAATAAAATTATAACATTCTTTCATCAATTGTAACAGATGTACCACAATAAGGAAAGGTGTTAAAAATGGGGAGGCTATTTTCTGCATGATTTTTCTGTGAACTTACAACTTCTTTAATAAAGGAAATTATTTAAAAGAGAGCAATTCCACTTATTTATTGTTTCTATTATGCTGTTGGTACCCGTCAATCGTCTAATGAGGTTGAATGAACAGTGTTTATTGTCTCCACTTTGAAGATGAGGAAAGTGACTCTAGATAATGACAGGAGTTGGGTGTCTCCTGGTTCCCCTATAGGTTTCTTTCTATTATATTGGAAGAAATGAGGATCTAAGATACCTAAAGCTCACATGCCCAAAGAGAGTTGAACCCCCAATATAACATAGTACATTTTTAAATACTCTTAGTTTTTCTGTGGGCAATAAGTAGAACTGAAACATATCTTTACACTTATATTGAACCTATACCTTGCCCTCTAAGTCATAAATGTTGCTTATAATGTTAAATAGATTGACCAATGGAACCAAATCGAGAACTCAGAAATAGATCCTCACATCTACACTTAAGTGATTTTTAACAAGGCTGTTAAGCCCTCCCAGCTGAGCCAGATCAGTCTATTCAACAATTGGTGCTGAGAGAACTGGATAGCCATACCCAAAAGAAAGAAAGAGGACCTCTATTTCACACCTTATACAAAAATTAACTCAAAATGGATCAAAGAGCTAAATATAAAACAACAATTATAAAACTCCTAGAAGAAAAGGTAGGAAAACTTCTTCAAGATATTGTGGTAGACAGTAGTTTCTTAAACCTTATACCCAACGCACAAGCAAAAGAAAAAAATAGATAATTGGGACCTCCTCAAAATTAAGCACTTTTGCACCTCAAAGGACTTTGTCAAAAGGGTAAACAGGCAGCTGCCTCAATGGGAGAAAATATTTGGCAATCATATATCTGATAAGCGTTTAAAATCTATGATATATAAGGAGATCATACAACTCAACATTAAAAAGACAAACTACCCAACTAAAAAATGGGCAAAAGGGAAGAGGATGTGGCTCGAGCGATTGAATTCCCACCTACCACATGGGAGGTCCCTGGTTCGGTTCCGGTGCCTCCTAAAGAAGACTGAGCTGGTGCAACGGGCAGGCGCAACAAGCTGATGCAACAAGATGACACAACAAGAGACTTGAAGAAAAAAAAACATGAGAGACACAACAAAGCAGGGAGTGGAGGTTCCTGGTGCCTCCTAAAGATGACGAGCAAGACAGCAAACTGACGCGACAGGCAGGCACGGCAAACTGGCAGGCTGACTCAACAAGATGACGCAACAAGAGACACAAGAAGAAAAACATAATGAGACACACAACAAAAAGCAGGGAATGGCGGTGGCTCCAGCAATTAGGCACCTCCCTCCCACATCGGAGGTCCCGGGTTCGCTCCTGGTGCCTCCTAAAGAAACAAGGAAGACGAATAGACACAGCAAGTGCAAATGACCAGGGGGTGGGGAGAAATAAATAAATAAATCTTTTTTTAAAAAATGGGCAAAAGACTTGAATAGACAATTGTCCAAAGCAATGCAAATGGCGAAAAAAACATGTGAAAAAATGTTCAACATCACCAGCAATTAGGGAAATGCAAATAAAAACTGCAATGAGATATCATTTCACACCTATAAGAGTGGCCACTATTAAGAAGTCAGAAAACTACAAGTATTGGAGAGGATGTGGAGAAACAGATTCACTGTTGGTGGGAATATAGAATGGTACAGCTGCTGTGGAGGATTGTTTGGCTGTTCCTAAGGAAGTTGAATATAAATTTGCCTTGTGACCTGGCAATACCATTACTAGGTATATACCCAGAAAAACTGAGAGAAGAGACATGAACAGACATCCATACATCGATGTTCATAGTGGTGTTACTGATGATTGCCAAAAGATGGAAACAACCCAGGTGTCCATCAACTGACAAATGGATGAACAAATTGTGGTGTACACAATGGAATATGGTGCAGTTGTAAGAAGAAATGAAGTCGTGAAACATAAGACAACATGAAAAAACATGGAGGACATTAAGTTGAGTGAATCAAGCCAGGCACAAAAGGACAAATACTGTATAAGTGCGCTGTTATGAACTAAATATATTGTGTGAATTCATGTTGTTAATAATTAGAATATAGGTCATCAGAAAATGGATTGAGGGTAGAGAATGGAAAACTGAGGGTTAATCTGTGCAGAATTGGTAAAAAGATTGTTTGTAAATCTTTGGAAATGAATAGAAATGGTGAAAGCACATCACAGTATTTGTAACTAGCAGAGCTATTACATGGGTATGAGAGTGGTTGAAAGGGAAAGTCTAAGGTCATGTTTATTACTAGAAGGAAAGCTAAAAATGTAACATGGGGCTGTATAATATAGTGAAACCTCATGTGAAATTCGAATATGGGTCATATTGCATACATAAGACTGTTTACAAAATATAAATACAAAAATACTAGAGAAAAGGAAACAGAATAGCAGCTATGTATGGCAAGGGAAGCATAGAGAGATTGAGATGTAATGAGTTTGTCTTTTTTAAATTATTATTGGAATAATGAAAATGCTCTAATAATGATTGAAGTGATAAATGCATAACTGTGATTATACCAAATACCACTGTTTGTACACTTTGGATGGATTTATGCTTTATTAATTTGTATCAATAAAATTGATTTGTTAAAAAATATATAGGTAGTCCTTTTTGAAACCAAATCTGTCACAGACACCAACATGTAAATTAAAACTTGTGCTTTGTCACTAAAGTTTATTACAAGTTCCAATCTTTAACATCAACTTTGTAGGTAAATAAAAAACAAAACAATGGAAAAAACCAAACAAGCAAAAACAAGAGTACTGAATTTGCCACATTCCTGATATTCTTGAATGACATGGGAAAGTTCACCCCCACCCCTGGAATCCAAATGAAAGTACACATACTTCCAAATAGGAGAAACCAAACAGATGTGTTGTTGTTTTTTTTTTAAAGATTTACTTATTTATTTATCCCCCCCTTGCTGCTTGTGCTTGCTGTGTCCATTCGCTGTGTGTTTTCTCCGTGTCTGCTTATCTCCCCCTTGCTGTGAGGTCCCGCTGCATCAGCCCGCCGCGCAGGCTGGCCTGCTCTCACAAGGAGGCCCCGGGAAGCGAACCCGGGGCCTCCCGCATGGTAAACGGGGGCTCCATCGATTGAGCCACACCCGCTTCCTGTTGTGAGTTCTTGCTGTATCAGCCTACCAGGCCGCGCGGGCCGGCCTGCCCTCACAAGGAGGCCCCGGGAAGCGAACCTGGGGCCCAAACAGATGCTTTTGACAGGCTCTCTTCTGTGAGTCCCCCTTTTTCTAAGCCAAAATGAAAAAGTAAATAAAGGTGAGAAAATTTTGTAATGGCCATAGAGCTCAAGAAAGAGGGGGGAGAGGCACCAGACTGCTCGAGATAGGAGGCAGGGATAGATGAAGAAGCAACCAGCAAAGAGGAAGTGAAGCAATACAGAAAAGAGCAAAGAAAAGTTGAGAGGGGAGGAATGGGAGATGAAGGCCCTGGCCCAGGATGGGTCAACAAATGTGAGATCATCAGAGTAAAATCCAGACTTCTGTATTCCCTTGGGGAATTCAAAGATCCTTTTCAATATCTTCCAATGCTTTCCTTGAGCATGGTCAACAAAGTACATAAAACACATTTTCCAATTTAATTTCTATTTTGTTGCTTGATATTAATAATCCAACAGTATTCTTTTCTGCAGTTTTTCATTTACATGTATGGTATGTCGTCAGCAGTATTATTAAATGTGCTTGTGTGGCCCAGCCTGAGAAACTCTTCCCTGTCCGTCATGCTTGTTCTATTCGATAATGTGTTCCACATCTGTCAGTTGGAGACTGTCTGTCAGCAGTGCCCCTGTGGAGGTGAGTTGCAGATGCAGGTTATGCATCTGATAATTGCTTTAAGAAATGAAGAATTCAATGTTGTTTCCAAATTCATCTACCACTGCACTCTAGTGCCTTGCCTGGTACTTGTCATCGGGAGTTTCTAGAGAAGTGTTTGTCAAAAGAAGTGTTATGTCTTCATATGGACTAACATACCCCTGTTTATTTTATCTTTGAAACTGGTTTGGCATAGCTTTTCATAAATAACAGATGAAGTTGTAAAATGATTACTTTCAGATCACTACACAGCCTATAATAATTGTGCTTTGTTACTCTTTCATTGTTTTTTTTTTTTTTTTTTAACATGACAAATCCTCTGTAATAAATTATTTAACTGGTCTTAGACCCTGGGGCAGTTGCTCACTCAAAGAAAAATCCTTCATTTCATAAGTCTCGGAACCCCTACTATGCCAATCACTGTTGTAAGCCTTGGGGATAAGACAGGCAGAAGCCCTGGCTCTCATGGAGCTTATATCCTGAAGGAGACTGACAATAAACAATATTTTAAAAGTAAAATATATAGTATATTAGATAGTAAAAAGTGCTGAGGAGAAATAAAAATAAGCAGGGAAGGGAGATAGGAATTTACTGAGGCAGAGGGGCTATAGAAGTCCTCATTGAGAAGCTGAAATTTGAGTGAACACCTGAAGGCACAGCTATGTGAATATCTGAAGTGGATCAGTGCAAACAGCAGGAAGAGCAGGTGCAAAGGGCCTGAGGCAGGAGCATGCCAGTGGAGCCATACACGATGGAAGAGATCAATGAAGCTGGCAGAGTGAGGGGAGATGGGGGTGAGTGAAGCCCAAGTGGTAACATTTAATAAATGCCTTATGTGGGGAGAGGGAGAAAGGAGTCCACCCCATATTCTCCCATGAAATATAAATCACTCCTCACCTTTCCTCATCTCCAGATCACCCAGCCAGACAAAACCATGCCCCCAAATCCCAAAGATGGTCATCCATATGCTTATTTCTCACCTGCTGTGCATGGAATAGCCATACATTAACTAAGACGAGTTTGCAGAACAGACCAGATTTGTTTTGTCTTCTCTGCTTCATTCTTGCACTCCCTGCTCCAGCCCAAGCCCTCAGGAGCTCTCCTCGGAATTATCAGAAAAGCCTTGAGCTCTTGTCCCTGCCTTGAGTTTCCATAGCTCCTAGCCCTCCTCCACACCTGCCCCAGCCACTTGCCTAATGCCAAGAGCCCTGTGGGTTCCAAGGTGACCCCCAGATGTCACATGGGGAAGGTGAGAGCATAATTGTGGAATGCCTTCTGGCTAACATAGGTAAGCAAGAATGTTTGTGAAATGAATTATGGAAGGGACTGCAGACAGCATCGTGACTCACACACACGCAGAGAGGGGATAGTTGCTCGGTCCAAGGTGCACATGTACCTTAGGGCCTGGCACTGCCCTGGAACTAATTCACTTAATCCTCACAGAGATACCTACAGGGAAAGCACTATTATCATCAGTCCCATTTCACAGCTGGAGCAACAAGACAGAGAAGTTAAGTGACTTGCTAAATTCACACAGCTATTAAGTGGCAGACTAGGGCTTCAAAGCCAGGGTCTGTCTCTAGAGCCCTGTTTGCACACCCCTCCCTCCCACCAACCTGAGCAGCGATGCCTGCCGCACGGGTCTCTCTTGGATTTATGGGAACCCATTTTGCACCCACTATACATGTAGTTCTTTACATACATCATCTCATCTAAAGTTCTCAGTAACTCTCTGAAGAAGGAATTATAACCGACCTCTATTGCCCAGTTGGCATGCAATTCATCTCCATGTTGCCCCTCCGTTCTCGACGGTGCCCACATATGGTCCTGGTACACATGAGCACCCTCCTGACCGCGGGTGGGGCTCCACATGCTACTTCTCTGCAGCAGTTCCTTCAGGAAGGTGGGGAAGGACTGAGGGAAACAGCCGCTCTTGGGAAAGGCTCGCAAGTACAGAAAACCGGCTTCTGTACTTGGAGAGAGAAGGCAGCATGTTGCCAAGGGCACACACTCACAGAGGAAGCTTTTCTTTCCTTTAACAGGCCTGTGAGGCCAGGGGTAAAAGGTTAAAATGGTATGGCAGCCAATACAGGTGAGAACTGCCAATAATCAGACTCAGCAGGAAAGGAGGGGGCGGGCTTGATGCTGGAACCGGCTGCTGCACCCCAGTTAACCTTGATGAATCCTTTTCAAAGCTCCAAGAGACGTCCTCCTCCACCCCAAACCACACGTGGACAACGTCCTAGAAGTGTAGCATGAGGACAAAGTCAGTGTCTTTCTTCTCTCTCTCAAAAAGATAACGGTGATAGAGTCCAGGCCGCCAGAGTCCAAGGCTGTGGGGACGGTAGAGTCCGAGTGCACAGGGGTGCCCTCCAGGGCCAGAGCAGCTGCCGAGAGGAGCGACTCATCCAGGTGTCTGCAGCCCTCTGAGCTCCCGGGAGGCAGCAGGAAGGAACACCTGGTCTGCCATCTCATTTCTGGTCTTCACTCTGAGTGCTGCGTGTGAATCATAATTGGTTGGATCTTTTTCAGCTGCAGAAGCGTTAAGCATATTGAGATTCTTAGATGGATATCTACCAAGAAGATAGAAGAAACTCTTGCCAGCAAGAGTAAGATGATTGTAGGAACCTAGAAAATTCTACCACATATTCCCAGAGGTGTAGCACCTACACTTGTAGTTCCAATGCCCCAGAGAAAGCCATGGAGGATTGAGTCTACTTGGGAGAGAGATCTGGGGTGCAGATGCCTGTCAGTAAATTGGGCTCAGCCCAGAGTAGCCTTGGTGGGTTGAAGGAACCATAGCGGACAGCAAAAAACTCTGGGCTCTGAAGCCAACAGAGCTGCTTTGAACAGAAGCCCCACTACATCCTTACTCATCCTTTTTAAGGCTTGTTTTCCACTGCAAAAATCACACAATAATAGTTCAGGGTTGTTTTAAAAATCAAATTAAATATTATACATGTATAGACTGTAAAAAGTGAAGTGCTATAAACTGTAAGCTGTTATTAGCATGAGATCACCTTTGCCTGAGTCAGATCACCTGGGTGGCCACTGGAATTTAGAACCCTAGCAGATCAGTTCTTTCATTGCTCATTCAAATGGTGGCTATAAAATCTTCTTGCCTTTTATTAACCTAGTACTTGCTAATATTTATTAGATGTTAGGCATTCTTGATCTTGAATAGCTCAGTCTTACAAGGATTTTGTAAACAGATGTTGAATCTAATTTGGCAAATTTAGCACAAATCTTCAGGTGCATCCGAGAGAGAAAACGAGATGGTGAATGTGGTGGAATTGCAAAAGTCTGATAAGACCGATCACTGATGTGGAACTGTCATGTGCACATGGGTGGAGGTGGTCAGGGGAAGTTGGAGAAAGCTTCCCAGGTTAGACCACCTTGGTGACAGATCAGGGGCAAGCCCCCAAGCAATGCAGCTTCCTGAAGTAAAGGAAACTGCTATGGCACCATCCTGGAGCTCCAACAGGAAGCCCAAATGGTTCCAGGGCCACCACAAATGGTTGTACCTGGCAAAACTCTATGGGGTCGGGAAGCGGGTGTGGCTCAATCGATAGAGCCCCCATTTACCATGTGGGAGGCCCGGGGTTCTCTTCCCGGGGTCTCCTTGTGAGGGCAGGCCTGCCCGCACGGTGCAGTGGGCTGATGCAGCGGGACCTCACAGCAAGGGGGAGATAAGCAGACACGGAAGAAACACACAGCGAATGGACACAGCAAACACAAGCAGCAAGCGGGGGATAAATAAATAAATAAATAAATCTTTAAAAAAAACAAAAAAAACTCTATGGGGTGATCTTCAAATCATCCTCGTCATGCAGTCAGGTGTCTTAAGGACACTGATGTTATTTTCTCACTCATAAAAGATGCTATATGGGGTCTCTGATACTGCCCCAACCCTGTTGTAATCCTGAGCTGCTCACAGGGCAGAGATGCCTAATTTGAGCCTTACCTTCTCTTCTCACAACTACTCCCTTGGGTGAGGGGAAAAGGTATGACCCTGTTCTCCCTCAGGGAGAGACCCCTGAGGAGGGCCTGCCTGGGGCCGGCCTAGACCTGCCGAGGGCAGGATCCGGTGGACAAGTAGCTAACAAGCCTCTGACTGCCTCCTCTTTGAATCTTCTGGTTGGTCTTGTTTTCAGACTACTTTCTCTTGTGTCTTTTCAACTGATTTTCACAAACATCAGAATAACATATTCTTGTCAAAGGTTAATTTAAAAGGTGCCACGTTTGGAGAATATGCTCAGGGGAACAAATGATCTTGCTGTTCCTCCCACCAGTCCACTCCTCTTCCAAGTCCAAGAGTTTAAGGTACAGTGACGGGCCCAAAGCCAGGCCTTCCCTGACGCTCCTGAGCTGAGGAGGACTGTCCAGGGCTCCTGGAAAGGAATGAGGCTGTGAGGATGTCATCCCATCGCACCAGGAAGGGGGTTTCTTGGGAATGGGAACCTGTGGGGAAGAACACTTCCTCAACCTCCAGGTTGCCTATAGCGAGAACAAGTATCCTGAGTATCATTCTCTCCCACCCAGCTTTTATCCCTCCCCCCCCTTTTTTTTGGCACTATTATGCCTGGGTGCCCTGGACACCTGGGCAAATGTCTTTGCCTCCTTCTCGGCTCCCTGCCCCAGGCCACAGCAGCTGCTGGTGACTCCCTGTCTGAGTCTAGAGTTCCCGCTTCTTCCAGGCTGTGCTTGTTTCATTAGGGAACTTCCAGGACTGCCCTGGACTTACTTTAAGTCAAACTGCTCTTTGAGGGCAGGGGCTGCCTCTTCCTACCATTATGCCTACCATTTAGCATGATGCCTGGCACATGGTATGCATTCAAAAAAAAAAAAAAAATTTGATGACTAAACTGAATGAATAATAGAATGAATGAATGAATGGTATAGTGTACATGGAGTTATGTATAACCTGGGTTAAATTATGATCTTATAAGCAAACAAACAACTATAACCTCCTCTACCACCATAAAACCCCATCATCAAACAAGTACTATATAATAAAATCCCAGTCAAACAGAGTTAGCCTAAAACCTGTACCCCAGGTCCAGCCAGGTGCTGGCAGCCCCCAGATGCTTAAAACACATTCACTGCCTTCAAGGAGATAACTCTCTAGTGGAGGAGACAGAATGGCAGACTGGTAGGCAGATAATTACAAACCGGTATCAAAGACGCTATAATCAAAGAGTAGACAAAACTTGCTTACTGCTCTTTAGAGCTGGGTAACATCTAAATGCTCAGAATGACCTTGGTAACACGAGAGAGAGAGAGGGCCTGATTTCACCCAGGCTAATATTACAATCTTGGATGCTCTGTAGGGAGAGTTTAAAAGACCTTAAATAGATGGATTGTGAAATGGCTAAAGAGTCTTAATGCCAGCAAATGTCAAACCGCCACTGCCAAGGCGACCTGGGTATTTGGGAGAAAGACCCGTAGGACAGCCACTCTCTTCCCTGCTGCTGGGGGTTTCTCCTGAACGCCATCCAAGCACCCCATGACCCTGTCAGCATTAGGTCTGAAGTCACCTGGCTAAATCCCCCCAGAAGCTGATGCCAGGAAGGGCAAGTTAGAGACCCAGCTCCGTCTGCTGCCTCACCTGTGGTAAATGAGGCCCCGAGCTAAACTCGACAACATTTCTACTCTGGGAGTTCGCGTTGCCTCCTGTTTCCCACCCTCATTAGGTACCAGCAGATGGCAGGCATCTGTTTACTTCCACGGTGCTGATGGCTTCTATAATGCTCCTGTCCTTCGACTTTCTTTCCAACAATATCTGTTGTCAAATTAAAAACTGGGCTCAACATATTTAGCTGCATATGTATTGTTCACGCCGTGATGGTGGTGTCAGATTTACCTCGTCTCCCGCCCAGAAAGATTAAGATCAAATAAGTATGGACCTCCCTGCATTGTTATGCCAGACCTTGCGGTCAAGTCCAATGACAAGACTCCAACACTGGGGCTGCTCTGTGTTCCAGCTGCCACCGAATCCCACGCAGGCAGCGAAGCAGAGGATAGTGGCGGGTCTTCTAGGTTCAGGAAGAGCGGCAGAGATGCTAGGATGTCAGTATTTGGCTGGTCAGAAAAATAATTCTCAAAGACGGCCACCTGAAGCCTAGGAAGAGTCTGGAAGGAGAGACGCTGCAAACCTCATAGTGGCTCTAGGGAGGGTGGGATGGGAAGTGGGCACAAAGGAACCCTCCTTGCTTAATTTAGACACTTCTACACTGTTTGAATCTGTTACAAAGAATATATATTACTTTTGTCATTTAAAAAGTTAAAAACCAAGCTGTGACTTGAGAGACTCTATTACTCTGCAGTAGCAGCAACAATAAAACAACGCAAGAGTACCAAGTTACCCTGGTGAGTCAACACCCTCGGCCCCCCCATGCACACACCTGTGGGAGCACAGCCTGGGTGACTTGCGACTTCTGTTCCTTGAGGTGGATTTTTGAAGCACAGCCTATGTGGGGTAATCCAGTCAGGGCAGTGGCTGCCACCTGCGGTCCCTGTGCTAGGAAGTCTACGACCCAGCCTAGACCTGAGGGGTGGTAGATGGCAATGGCCATCTAAGTGTTTATTTGCTAACCCAGACTGAGCTTAGGACTGACACACAGTTTAATTATCATGCAGAGCTGCAGCTGGAGGCGGCTGGAGTGAGTTGGCATCTGCTTTTGCAGAGCACAATTTCTGCAAATAATTAACCACCAGAACTCTTGATTCTCTCTAATTAATGAAGAGGAAGCCTGGGCTCTTCAAAGTCCACGAATGTCATGCTGCCATTGTGTCAGGATTGATCTCCTTTGTTCTAAACCGAAGAGCATGCCTCTCCTGCCTCTCCTAATTCTTTATAAATTGAATTTTTCTATTACTAGTTGTGACAGCTAAGTAACATGACTTCAAAAATTCACCCGCAGTTCAGCCTGGATTAGAAGGCTGAATAATAATAATTTTTTAAAAAAAGAACCATAATGGAACAAGCTTTCTGTCTCTGACCCAGAATTAATCATAGTGGAGAGACACCTACTGAAAGGAAGGTCGTTAATTAGCCCTAATGGTTTTTGCTAGGTGGAGTCTGAATTATTGGAAAGTCTGCAAACAGAGGGAAAGAGGAGCTCCTTCCATTTCTCTATCTCCATGTGATGCTGGAGGTAAGATGATGGCCCTTTGCTCCCAGGAGCAAGGAGTCATATGAGGGAGGGCACAGAAGAATTTTAAAAGAGCCCAGTTCAGTAGGAATGCTGATGTGTTAGCCTTGCTGTCCATCGACTCTGAACATCTTCAAGGAAAAGAAGTGAAAGTGGTTGTTTTGAATGCAAATGACCTATCCTTGTGGCCTATTTGGAGAATATAATGAAACTCACCACACGGAAGCAAGAGTGGGGCCCTATTGAAGCCTAAGTCAGATCATGTCTCTCCTCAGCTCCGAGTGCAAAGCCAAAGTTTATACATCAGACTATCTGGCTACTGTTTCCCCTATGACCTAATTTCCTCTTCCTCTCTTCCTCACTCATTCCATTCCAGGAACACTTTTCTTTGATGTTCCACCAAAACTCCAGACATGCTCCCACCACAGGGCCTTTGCACTGGCTATTCTGTCTGCAGCACCACTTTCTAAATAGCCACTCAGCTTACTTTTTCTCTTTCTTTAAGACTTTGCCCTAATGTCACCTTCTTAAAGAGTCCTACACTGGTTGCCCCATGTAAAATTGTACTCCCTCCCCAGCACTCCCTATTCCTTTACCCTGCTATATTTTTCTCACTCACCTTCTAACATACCACATAACTTCCTTATTCATTATGTTTATAGTTAAATATTTGTCTTCTCCACCTCCCACTAGACTGTAAGGTCCACAAAAACAGGAATTCTGTTTTGTTTTGGGGCTGTTTTGTTCACTGATTTATCCCCAGCACCTAGAATGGTGCCAGTTCAATAAATATTTGTAGAGTGAATGATTCAGCCTGACTTGTTTCTCCTTCAGTCATCACACTTTGGAGTATTCTCTGGTATGTGTGATGACTGTACGTGCCCATCCAACATGATTGCTCAAACATCTCATAAAGGTGGGAGCATGAGTTGTTGATTTTTCTTTAAGTGTCTGGATGAAGTACTGTTGTTTCATTTCGCTGCCAAATGTTAATAATTAAAGCAACAGTGTGAACAGAGTTAAATATTACTTGGAGTGTTTATTTCTTTCCCAATGGCTCCTGGTAGGAAGAAGGTAGTGAAGGACTGGCTCAGAGTAGCACTTTTATGGGAGAGGGTTAGTTTTTGTTCCCAAATGTCGGTGTTGTTCTTGTTTAAGTCCATAGAGTATAAAAGGTCTTTAGAGATACTGTGCAGCGGAAATCAGTGATGGGAGGGGTGTCCAACAATCACCCTGTTGAAGTGCATTCATAGGCATCCAAGGCAGGGGCAAGTCTGCCACAGCAGAGAGCTTTAAGCAGGGAGTTGGAGTAAAACCACAGCCTCTGGAATCACTATGGATTGTTTCCAAACCCCCTTATCCGTTTCTCACTCAGGCTCCCTAACAATGGGGCTGTAGATTCCTGCACTGGATTCTTTCTATCAAAGGATGCCTATGGAGTCCTTTTTGTGTCTGTGACCTGCTAGAGGTTAGGTAAGTGTGGCAGGGTTGGTGGGTCGAAAGACCAGGGCCCTGGGAAGCAGATAGATCCAAACTCCCGTTCTCTACTTAATTTGTGCCTTATGTCAAGCCAGCCCTTAGCTCAGAGGGACTGGCCTCAGAGGAAAACATGGGTGCTTTCATTTATCAAGCCAGCTGGTTCTGCAACTGCTGGTTGAGTGACTTTGGCCATTTCATCAACAAGCACTGGGGTTTCTAATTCAACCTTCTTAATGGTTTCCAAGGTTCTTTCTCATTTGCTCATCTGAATAACTGGCTCTTAATTTTAGAAATACAGAAGGAAAGACTCAGAGAGGACAAGGAACTTGCTCAACATCACACCATCAATTAAGTGGTGGAACCTGCACCCTCCCTGCAAATCTAGTTTCTGTCCACATGCCCTTCAGCTCAAAATGCCACCTACCCTACTTTCCTCTTGGAGCTACTTATCAAATTGTCTTTGTGAATAAAAAGGGATTTTACCTATCCAAAGTCTATTATGACTAACAAAGCCTCCCAAACGTAGAGGTTGCTCAGAGGTAAAAGATAAGAACCTGAGCTAAGTCTCATGAGGATAAAGGCATGAATGATTTTGCTTTAAAAATATTCTAAATTCAAATTCCAAGACTGACATTTAGAGTATCCCTCTGAAGCCAGGTTTGGCAGAGTGCTCTAGTTCTATAGCAAAACTGACCTTCCCTCTTAGACTCATGTTCTAAATTATTGTGACGATTCTTCCTCCCAGACTGCTCCCGACAACCAACCTGAAGCAGCTTCTAGGACACTCTTGCTGATTTACAACTGCAATCTTGCTAAAAGGAATGGAGAAAAGCCAGGATGCTTTTCTGTTAGAATCACTGGCATGAAATACTAACCTTACTACAACATGCATATGACACTGTGTAGCTGCCCCACCCCCTTCTCATTTCACTGAAATAGGTCATTTGTTGGAAAACCCAGGGAGTCCTGTCCTCAACCCCACCCACGGAGGATGAAGGGTGGCTGCTGACCATGCTCCTTAGTGTGTCTGTCTGAGGCCCCCGAAAGCCAGTGTTGGACCAGCAAGTCTTTTCTTCTTAAGTTCTCATGTCTGTGGTTTGTCTTTGTGAGTGTCTGTGACTCCTGGGTGCAAAGCTCTTCTGTTTCCCTGCCTTTATAGAAAGACTAAAGATAACTGGGCAGGATGCAAGCCGTAATCTCCAGCTGTCCCTGTTTAAGATACAACAACTAGATGTCAACTGGCCGATTGGCTTAGGTAAAATATTATCTACATGAAGAAGGGGGTCTATTTCCCTCATATTTATCCTCTGTCAGAACCTTGACCCATGTTATTAATTAGTCAATCAAATAATTATTGATCATCCATCTTGCACAATATGTAGTGTACAGCAAGAAGTAAAACCTTATTAAGTTATTCAGTCACTATAGCAGCTCATCAAAGGTGGGAAACTCTGATGACTACAGGGGTCAGGTGGGCAGCATAAATGAATGAAGAATGAATTAATGAAGCTGTTTCATAATAACATCTTAAGGTGCATTTTTAAAAATACAGACATGTTTTCTTTGTATGTTAAACACCCAGGAACGTTCTTCACTCCATAAAACCAGAGCCCTGTTGGTCTGTCCTTAGATTTCACATTTCTGAAAGAGACAAAAGTGTTTTCCTCAACTCTTCTATACGACAACAGTGGGGTAAGTGCCCAGACAAATGGCACCAACACCTGGCCTTGGTGGGGAGAGACAACACAACTGAAGCACTACAAGGAAGCAGTGGGGACTGAGTCCAATTACAGAGCTTGTGGGTTAGCGGGAAGGTACAGCTGCTTACTAAATGCCAGTGGGTTAGATCCAGGTTGCTTTGCTGTTAAGTGAGAATGAGGGCCCAGTAACATATCTTCAAATTCTTTTAAAGCCCTCTGCACCCCTAAACCTGTCATGGGATATGTTGTCCTTTTTCTCCCTTAGCTATCTTTAGGTTTCGTGTCCTTCCACTTCCCCTGAGTGGTAAAGAGGCTCCTCTGTGAAGGATGAGGGTTTTTTCCTTCTTTGTCCACTCACAGGGATAGCCTGAACCTATGCACATGGCTGCTGGGCAGTGCTTACTCCGCTGTCATCATCAGGATCACCAGAGGACATCATCAGGACAGAGAGGACACTCTCCCCATGGCGAACAAAGTAATGCAAAGTCATGCTCCCAACCATGAGTTTCAATTATCAAGAAAATCAGAGGGATTCTCCACAGTGACATCCAGGCTTCATTCAGATAACCCTTAAAAGGCCTCTGTGGTAGATTGCAAAATGATCACAAACATCTCCCCATCTTACGTGCTGGCCTCTTTGCCACAACTCCCATCAAGAGCTCTACTTCTCCACCCCTTGATTCTGGATTTGACAGTGTAACTTGCTTTGCCCAATGCAATATTAGCAAACATGATATAAATAGAGGCTTGAAAAGGGTTTGCACATTGAGGCTTGCCAATGTCTGCTGCACTAGAGCCATAAGGTCACATGGAAAGCAAGCTCAAACTAGCCCGCTAGAAAGGCGTTATTAACTAAACAAAAACTTGTTTACAGCCATTTGTGTGTCAGGTGTTGTTCTAGATGTTGGGGGCACAAAAATTAGTAATTTAAGGTTCCTACAGTAGGAGGCTCACAGTGTAATGGGAGGGTCCCAAATGAGTGTGTGTACATGTGTGTGTATGTGTGTGTAGTGATACTAGAACAAAGGGTGAACAATGGTCTAAGGGATGGACTCACTATTTGCATGTGTGTGTGGTGTGGGCAAGTGTCAGGGAAAGCTCCATTAAAAAGACAACATTCAAACTGAATGTTGAAGAAGAAAAGTGAAGATCGCTGGGCAAATTAGACAAAAGCATGGAGACATAGCAAAGCTTGATGGGTTTGGGGAACAGTAAACAATTGGCTCAAAGAACAGGAAGGAGAGTTGGGAAAATGGTATAGATCATGAAGAATCTTGAATGCTGGTCCTAAGGGGTTTGAAATTTATCTTGGGAAACCAGTGAAGGATTTTTAAAGAGAAGAGTGATGCATTCCAATTTGTAATTTTGAAAGATGGCAGATGTTAGGAGGCAGGGAGATGGTTTGGGAAGTTATTACAGCAAAGGTTGATGAACTGTAATGACAGTGGATATGGAAGAGGAGAGGATCAACAACTGATAACGTAGGAACCTGAGTGGACAAGCCGCAGAGATGCCTGGAGGTGGGCGGGTGTAGAGAATAAAGAGGTTAAATGAGTCTGAAGCAATTTGGGGGAGTAGAGTTGTATCTGTGGGTAAGCTTTTGTGTTGTTAAACAAGAGTTTGGTTTTTAAAATTACAGTTTAACCCTACAGGAGTTTCAAAAGAGGTTAGGACACTGTGAGGAAAGAAGAGGTCAGTGCATAGAGCAGATAGTGATATAGAATGGTGAGCATGAAACTTAATGCCAGCAGTATGAAGGACAGTCAAGGATCTTCTTGTGGGAAGTCTAACCGAAAATAGCAGTCTGGGCTGGCCTGGCAGGCCCATGCACTGTGGCTAGGTGTGGGAGCCATTCCTGTGAGCAGGCTGGGTGTCTCCCCGTATGACCTCCAACTATAGTTAGCCTCACAATCAGCTGTGGCCCATTTCCAAAGTAGCAGCAATGGCAGCTGACGGCTTAGACACTATATTTTCTTCTCTCTAAAGAAAAAGTACCCATAAGCAATACATTTCCCAAGTGACTATTCCTCTTGGTTTGACAGAGGGCTTCTATGGCTGAAAATATGCCTATGGCTTCTGAAAGGCCATCTTAAAAAAATAAATCATGTGTCTCTTGAGTCAAAATACCTGGAACCTCTAGAGTAACTTAGAAGAATCATAGTGCAAGCTCTACCCCTGAGAAATACGTCAAAGAAGGGCCTGCTAGCATGCTTTAGTTCATTAGGGTATCTTTCCCCCTTTTGCTTGTCAACAATAAAAGTAAATTTAGGCAGAGAAGGAACCTAACCCTAACAGATTAGAAGTAAATGCCCATTTTGGGATCTGAAGATGGAAAACAAGATTCCACGAAGTTTGAGACTTTCAGATAAGAAACTTTTGCTATCATCCAGAATTCAGGTCAAAACATTTGCTGGTAAGTTTGCTTAAACCTATCAAGAAAATAACAATAGAGTGCAATCTTTGGGGGGGGGCGGGCGGTAAATTGAACTTTAGATCCTGTGCTTCACCCAATAAACACTAGAGGGAGTAGGTCAGATAGAGGAAAAAGGCTACCACAGGAATGAATGAGAATGAAAGAGCTGAGACTCTGAGAACGGACGAATTTCTGCATCCCACTAAGGCAAGCAATTTTACTTAGGTAGACACTGATCTTCATTCTATGACCAAGTGACTTTATATTTGGAATTCAGTACTAAAAAACTTTATATATGATCTGCTGAATCTGTTCAGTATCCAAAACAGTAATGAAAACCATTTTTCTCTGACCAGAATCCATATTCTGTCCATTTCAAGCATTTTGAGAGCCAATAGGATATAACTCTGTGAGTCTTTAATTTTAGAGGACACATTATTTGGGTGAATAACTATTCAGAGATATTTGATTTTTTTTTTTTTTTTAAATTTACAGTATGTAGTCATACAGTGCTCACAGTGAACAATAATGATGTCAGGCATTTTCAGACACTTTTAGGAATAAAATGTGCTCATTGTAGATTAGAAACCTAGATTAGAATCCCTCCCCTCTCTGTTTTTCTCCCTAATTCTCATGATTTAGTTCTACATTAAAACACTATTTTGCAATCCAGAAAAGAAACACTGAAGCTAACTGGCCTAATGTCATGCACAAGTCATTGAGAACTGATACTTATTTAAATTTCCAGTTCCTTGGTCCCTTTGCACCTCTTGAAAATGCTATAAAAACCAGTGGAGCCTAGAGTCTCATTGTTTATTTTAAAAGAGAAAAAAAGACTTTAACACTTAATTACTACAATCAGAAACAAGTATCTTAAGATCTTAACAAGATACTATTTAACTGAATATTAAAATATTTTACTGGATAATGACCTCCATGAAACATTGTCAAACCGCAGCAGATTTTTGAAATGCAGCTGTTAGAAGCATATGTGAATCCAAATATAAGAAAAATCGCAAGAGAGCATTCTAAGTTAATAAGGATCTACCCTTTTACAAACCTTGGGGTCAGATTCACCTACATGTTAATACCAAGAGAGTAGAAATTACATTATGAACTTTCTAAAGCAACATCTGTTGGAAACTATAAATTACATTGATAAGGAAAACTCAGCTCCAAAAGTTGGGTGTGCGTTTGTTAGTCATGCGTTATACTACTTACCTCTCAGGGCAGACCTTTAATTTCAGAAAGTGCTGAGATGCATTACTGCACGGTTATCAAAAGTCTTTGGCAGGCAGCTGGGACCTGGCAGAGAATATGGCCGTGAGACCCTGCCCGGAACCCCCCTGAGGGAAGGCTGCTACTAAGAACAAAGCCAGAAAGACCCCGCAGAGACCCTGGCCACAGGGTCCCATTTGGAACTCTTTCCAAGGTTACGGATAACTCCAAATAGGTCTCCCCATTGGTCCCCTAAGAGCTAACAGGTGGGGCAACGAATCAGAACAGTAAACAGCTGGGCTCCTCCCCCAACATTAGGAAAGGGGAGGAGTGAAGAACGGCCGTAATAAAGACAATTCCCCACCCCAAATGTTCCTCTTTGCCTGGAGGAGCCGGCATCCACATCTTGAGTGTATACCTCTTTCCTTTCCTCTCATTTCTCAATAAACTCTTTTACTGACCTAAAAAAAAAAAAAAAAAAA
>JAQZBX010008790.1:0-20900 GCA_029593785.1 Cabassous unicinctus | reverse complement strand
ACGTCTGGTTGATTTACATGAAACCCCAAGTGTGCTCGTATGAGGATAGGTTAGGTTTAGATTGACGAGCAAATGTGTAACCAGACTTCTGGCTGACAAATGGCAGAACTATGCCAGAGCATTAGCTGCTCTGGAGTGAGACCAGAATTCAAGCAGGAGGATCAAGTTCATTCCATAAAGGACATTCCAACCTAGTGGATGGCAGGGTGGCTGGGATCTTAAGCACATATAGATTTTAATACCCAAAATAGTATTGGGCAAGTTTACAGTTGGACTGGCCTCCAAGCAAATGATCGACTTCCCAACATGCATTGCTGTGTCATGAGCATGTTTAAATTGACATTCCTTCAGAAGGATCCAGTTATTTTTATGACACGTCTATTTGATTGGTAGCTCCAGTGTAAAGTCACTAACTTCTAAAAAAGGCTTAATTGGGTAAACTAGGAAATGAGGATAAAACCTGATGAGATTGGTGTGAAAAATGAGGCCAAGCATTTAATGGTCCAGACTGGGGTTGATTTATTCTGGCTGGGCACAGCCAAAGACAGAGGCAGCCATCCAGCTTTTGCTGAGAATGATGGACTGTTTGGACTGTCCTCTTCTTTGACGTGCTGAGGGGAGAGTTCAGGGATTTGGGTCTCCCTTCAGGGAAGTGGTGAGATAGTAGTGATAGATACTGTTGATTTGATTGAGTTCCTACTCTGTGCCAGGGCCCTGCTCAGCACTTATACATTGTTCCACTTAATTCTCACAACCACACCGTGAGACAGACTTCACGGTCTTTGTTTTATAGACGACCCTGAGGTTCAGAGAGAGTAGTTACTTGTCCAAGGTTACACACTAGTAAGCGACAGTCAGGACTTAAAGCCCAGTCTGACTCCAAAGCCCTTTCCATCATGAGCACTCTTCCTTGAGCATCTGATGAGCGGTGCTGGTGTAGGCCTGTCAGCTTGCAAGCCATGTAACGCACCCTGGAGTAGTACAGAGGAAGAGGAGCAGAGGCAGAGGCAGGGGACCTGGGCCTGAATCCCGGCTCTAACATTTACTGGCTCTGTGATCTTGGATAAATTCCTTCCTTAACCTCTCTAAGCTGTCTTGTGTATAAAGAGTATGTGTGTGTGTGTATGGTGGGGGTATTAGAAGATCTTTAAACTTCTTTTCATTTCTAAAATTTTCTGATACCATGAGCCTTCAAGGGGCTTTTTTTGTTTTTGTTTTTTGTTTTTTTTTCCAAGAGGCTTTTAATTTCCTGTAATTGAGGTGATGTTTGGTCTTTGGCTTTTTAAGTGAACTCAGATGTGAGGAAACACTTCCATCTGAAATTCAACAACTGACTTAGTTTCTGCCATAGAGATATTCCTTTTCTCTGCAAAACTCATTTCCTCTCTAGATTGTCCCAAAACAAACTATCTGCTATCTCCCAGGTGGATGACTCCATGGTGTGCCGAGCATGGCACTCTGCTCCAGAGGGAGCTGTAGAGAGGCCTATGGGACATGCTAGAAATACAAAATAGTATTTCATAATATTGTCACAAAAGAAAACTGTGAAAGTTGACTTTTGTCTGAAGGCAATAACTGTTACTTCTAGTGGGTAGAGGAACCAAATAGCCATGCAGCTGCCTATTTGGGATGCTTCATTCTATTTCTGTACATTAATGAGGCTTTATTTATAAATCACTATGTTATGCTGACAAGCTTTTCCTGAAAACGGCTGTCTACTCTTAAAGCCAGCCACCCCTCACTTGGTTGGCTTGCACCCATTCTTCTGTTGATAGAAATGTATTCACTAGCTATCCTGCCAGGGACATATGCATCACCCACTGCTTGGTGTTCTCTAGGATCAAATGACATGAACCAGGCTTTTTGTGGGGAACAAAGTTTGGAAATTCTTTTGATGTTGTGCTTTGTGACACTCGATGGCTAAATCCAAGCTTTTGCTATTTGACCAAATGCCAAATGTGCTAGTCCCTGCATATCTATGGTCTTACAGATATCTGGATGGGAAAATAAGATAAAACCACTAGGAAAAATATTTCAAAACTGTATGTGGAAGGCTAATTAAGGTAAAGCTTTGACTACTTGGAAATTTAGTTGAGCAGAGTGTTCTAGTTAATTAAAAGCTAAGATAAAATGCTTTTAAAAAAATCATACAATATGTACCGAGCGCTATCTACAGATAAGGTATTAGGTGTGCAACGAGGGATAAAAGTTCAGGTAGGCTTTCTATCTGAAGTATCCTTTGTTTTTCCTAACCATTACCATTGAAAATTTTGTTCTATTTCCTTCTGGTCCTTTAAAATGCTTGATCTTTGTTGCTGTGTTACAAAGATGTGGTCATACAGAACATGCATTTTGAATCCATTTTCATCCATCTAACATTAAAAGAATTTAGGCCTCATTCTGTTAAGAGTGCATAAATTTGCTTAACTATTCCCTTGTTTGCTTAACGTTTTGGATTGTTTCTACTTGTCTTCCATGATTTATAAAATGTTATGAAGAAAATCTTTACACATAGAATTTTCCCCCTTATTTATTTTTTTTATATTACCTAGGACAAATTCTCATATGAGGAACTATTGGATCAAGGAGGGCAACTTTAAACATTAAATGTTATCAATGCGCACTGCAATTGCTTTCCAAAGGAGCACCAATAGCACTCCCCCCACCATTGCAGGACTCTAAGTTTCTCTTTACTGTCTCCAGCATTATTTGGTTTTTGTTTACATTCAAAGTACTTTTGAATTTAAAGATAAATTTAACATATATTATATTCTCATTCATGCAATAGCCTTGCAGAATAAATGGTTTCCACATGAATAGATACTGGGAAAGATGAAGTGACTTGCTGGAGTCTACACAACTATTATCAGAGCTGGAACTTGATCTTGATTCTTCTGAGTCCAGGCCTGCTCAGTGTGCCCACCTTGACTACAGCTGCTCCTTAAATAACCAGGTTGGGTCTAGCCAATTAGCCCTCCAAGACAAGTTTGAAGAGGATTGGTGGTTCTTATGTATAAAGATAAAACACATGAGCAGGCCTGGGGATTAAAATGTCCAAATGGCTTTGTTCTCCTAAAAACAAACATTTTCTCCAGTAGAGTGAATAATTGTGATTAATTTATACATGCTGTTTCACCCCCTCCCTATGCACATTAAAAAGATTTTCTTTGAAAAAAAAAAAAAGAATGATATTTAATAGTCCCAAGTGTTGGAGCATTTTAACTAAACTCAGATATACATGAGTAACTCAGTGGAAGTTGTTCATGCATATCTGAAGACAGAATGTGGCCTTTTGACTTTAGCCTATTAAACACATGGAAATTCATAGTTAAAATTCCACTTAGTTCCCCAGTCAAGACGGGAATGGCCCCAGCCATAAAACATGAAGGACAAGGCTGTCACAAAACTCAATAGCCTGTTGGCATTATAGAATTAGGTAGGCAAACCACAGTAAATCAAGGTCTCACCTTCATTTAAAAAAAAAAACTGAACGGACTAAAAGTGTGTGCTTCTTTCTTTATAGTGTGTAATCAGACAGGCTCTGCAACAGGCTGGAGCATGGTGTGGGGAGCAAATAACAAACAACTCCCAGGTGGAAGGGGTGGGTGCTCCACGGAGCCATCTGCAAGAGCCTCTTAGGAGAATGTAGCCTTCTTACTCTACAGTAGTGAAAAGGAAAAACCCAGCTTGGAGGTCACCGTGTAATTTGGCAGGATCTGCCAGAGTTTGGTTTAGGGCAGAGCACTTGTACTTCCATTCAGTTGGAATTCCTGGGGTTTAGGAGGCTCCCTGAGAGAGCAGGAAGTTGAATAATCTTCAAGAACAGAACTGAGGGAGAGGCTCAGCCGGCACAGATTACAAAAACCCCTTAATCTCTAACCAGACCACTCTCTTAAAACTACAACAAAACAACAACAAATAAAAACCAGTATTTATTTTACAAAGATAGGACAAAGTGGGGAAGCAGAAAGAGTGTCTTAGTAACATCACCCATGATGTCTTTTAAAGTAATTACTAAGAAGATTGGTTCTTTAAGCATTCATATGATCTTTAGAAGTTTCTACACTGAGATGAAACTGCTTCATTGCATCACTCAGTGCTGAAAAGGCGATTTGGATCCACTGGGCCTTTAAGGAAAAAACTGGAAGCAGCAGAATGCCTTTGTGGGGAAGTGAACATCTTTTCAGGTCCTTTGTTTTGTAACCAGATTTTAATCTTAATCAGTGAAGAAAAACAGTAATGGAAAGCACCTTGGAAGGCAAACAGCTTTGATTTCAACACTGTGTAGTGGCCTCTCCACTCCACCAGGGTATTTTCATAGCCTTTTGTTTGAGAGGCCAGGCAATAAATATGCTTATCATCTAAAGAGCTGCCCGGAGCTGGAATCTTGTTTTGCTGGCAGCATTAGGGAGAAGGCATGCGGAGTTGAACTCCAGGGGTGTTTTCCCCCAGCCTAGTCTAAATGGCTATTCTCTCCAACGTGACTGGAGTGTTTTCTGTCATCTCCAAACATTTCATGCTGTGATAACATTAATTCCCATGGCTCATGCCCTCTGTGACACTCAGGAATGTCTGTAAGATACAGCAGAGATGGGCAAGATGGCTGTCCGCTCCAGCCCAGCTCTGGCCAGGATGTGAAGCTGGGGAGGAGCTGACCTTCGTTTTGCCCCCTGTTGCCTTTGGAAGGCTTTCATTTGGGTTTTTACTAGTGGGTGGTCTCTTGGGCCTCCTACTACATTCCAAATATTTTCAAAACTTTCTGAGAGGTAGCGGTTCAACCAAATGTGCATACTATTCTGACTAAAGTGGGAAGGCTGTGTGGGGCTGGCTATTTCCTCCTTTACAACATTCCTTTATGCTACCCACTCCCTCTTTGTTTCCTTTGAAATCGGTTTGAACAAGACAGAATTTGTGAATCTGAAGTCCTGAGAGTCTGGGTACAATAGATTTTTGGCAACCCCTTATTGTTTGATGCTCAATGGTCTTCAAACTTTATGGATGGTTCACTAGAATCAGTAAAAGATTTTAAGCACATGCTGTTAATACTTGTTATTTATTTATAAATTACATGCATGTACTATTTGAATTTACATATTATGCTGGGTAAAAACACACAAAAGAGAAAATTTTTAAAGATGAAATAATTTTAAGTTCTTCATTTTTTTGCTTTTACTATGCTATTAATGTATGCTCATTTTGTATTTATGTGTGACCGAACTGAATGTTTCACTTGAAAATCTTGTTCTAAAACTTTGTGATCTGATTCAAAAGTCTTCTTCTAAGTTCAGTTTATTTTGATACTAGGTTTGAATGACCATTATGACTAAAAGCAATGCTGTAAAGATAAAGCAAGAAGTGCATTTTTTGCTCGAATTACTAAATCGTGACTCATTGTTTCACATACATCCACCAACCATGCAAAGTTTCTGATGAACGTTTACTAGTAAATTTTCACCTTCCTTGGTGTCAATCATTTGCTCTTATAATCTAATAAAAAAAATGCATGCCATTGGACAAACCCAGAGAAAGGCAGAGGGCAAGGAGGCCTTGCTGGTGCCCATGTTTACGTACGTGTGTTTGTGTGTGTCGGTTCAAAGTGCTCTGAAATTGCACATTTGAAAGATTTTCAAATAATTTAGAAAACTCTCATTTCCTAATTTTCAAAGTTTGTACATATCAGAATTTTTAATAGAGAAAAACATTGTTTTCAAAATCAAATGTCTACAATGGTGAAACAGTTCTAAGCATACAAAGTGTACTCTCCATAGCATGAGTCTCATTTTCAAAGTGGTTCCTTTCTCACTCACTAGTAAAATGGCAATGTTACTGTGGCTGGACAGATTTGGTGTCTTTATTTTTGCTGGTGTATCCAACATGTATCCAACAGCTTCTTGTTATCATAGGAGATTTCAGAAAATGTATTTCACATAGTAATGGAGCAGAACGGCACTCACCTGATGAAGCCTTCTGGTTTGTTTCTGCCAGGTCAGATTACATATAGGAGCAGGTCAGGCCAATTGTCAAGAAACAAGTGTATCAGTCTGAGTTGCTGAAAGTAACATGAAGTAAGTACACTCTAACCGGATAGTTGAGGAGAGTTTAATAAGGGAGTTTAACAAACTGGGCAGGGTTGAGGGACATCAACAAGGGATGCAGGTGCCAAGATCAGGGAACCATTACTTCCTTGTCTAAGCCTGCAGAAGGAAGCGGAGGAAGCAGTGATCCAAACCAAGGGAGAGAACTGTAGCTATAGGAGAAGGGGCATGGACTGGATTTGTGACGTTTGGTAGAGGGATGCTGCCAGTCTGTGGCCTGACAGGGAGGGAGCCTAGGGAATAAATACCTTAACAGCTCTTTCTTCCAGCCCACCAGTCTTCCACCAGTATATCCCATTGGCCAAACCCAAAATGGAAGCCAGAGGCAAGGGAGCCTGTTTGATGCAATGCGTAAAGTTCGGCGTCCTGGGACATGGCAAGGGAAAAGGAGTGGTCTGGAGGTGCGAAGAGAGAATAACGAGCTCACAAAGTCACTGTGCTGAATTTAGAAATCATATTTTATTGGCTCTTCAGGTCTTTCCTTCTTTAAGAGCCAAAAGCATCTTGAAAAAGAAGACCAAAGTTGGAGGACTCATACTTCCCAATTTCAAAACTTATTACAAATCCACAGTAATCAAAACAGTCTGGTACTGGCACAAGGACACATATATACTAATGGAACAGAATTGAGAGTTCAGAAATAAACCCTCACATCAATGGCCAATTGATTTTTGACAAGGGTGCCAAATCCACTAAATGGAGAAAGACTAGTCTTGTCAACAAATGCTGGGAAAACTGAATACCCACATGCAAAGGAATGAAAGTGTACCCCTACCTCACACCATATACAAGAGTGGCTCAAAGCCCTAAATAAAAGAATTAAAAACTATAAAAATCCTAGAAAAAAACACTTCAGGACTTTGTATTAGGCAATGGTTAGACAACACCAAAAGCATGAGTGGCAAAAGAAAATGTAGATAAATTGAACCTCATCAAAATTAACTTTTGTGCATCAAAGGATATTATCAAAAAAGTGAAAAGAACCTACAGAATTGGAGAAAATATTTGGAAATCATATGTCTGATATGGGTTTAATATCCAGAATATATAAATAAATCCTACAACTCAACAACAAAAAGACAACCCAATTTAAAAATAGGGAAAACACTTGAATAGACATTTCTTCAAAGAAGATATACAAATGGCCAGTAAGCACTTGAAAAGGTGCCCAATATCACTAGCCATTAGGGCAATGCAAATCAAAACCACAATGAGATACCACTTCACACCCACTAGAATGGTACTATTAAAAAAATAAAAATGGAAAATAACCAGTCTTGGCAAAGTCATGGAGAAATAGGACCCCTTGTGCATTGTTAACGGTAATGTAAAATGGGTGCAGCCACTGTGGAAAATAGTTTGACGGTTCCTCAGAAAGTTAAGTACAGAGTTACCATATGACCCTGCAATCCTATTTCTAGGTATATACCAAAAAGAATTGAAAACAGGGACTAGCACAGATATCTATCTGTACACCTACGCCCATAGCATCATTATTCACAAAAGCCAAGAGGTGGAAACAACCCAAGAGTCCATCAAGGGATGAATGGATAAACAAAATGTGGTGTATACATACCATGGTATATTATTCAGTCTTAAAGAGAAATGAAGTTCTGATACATGCTACAACATGGATGAACCTTGGAGACATCATGTTGAGTGAAACAGGCCAGACACAAAAGAACAAATATCGTTTAATTTCACTTATATGAAATAACTAGAAAACACTAATTCAGAGAGACAGAAGAAGATACAAGAACATGGGGGTGGGAAATGGAGAGTTAATGCTTAATGGGTACAGAGTTTCTGTTTAGGGTGATGGAAAACTTTTGGTACTGGATAGGGGTAATATTAGCACAATATTGTGAATGCAATTAAGACCACTGAATTGCATACTTCGAAATGGTTAAAATGGAAAATGTTACATGGTATATATGTTACCACAACAAATATTTTTAAAAAGAAGAAGGAAAGAAGTAATGATCAGAATGAGCCAGGGGGACTGTACAAGGGATGTTTGTTTCAGAGAAATGGTGTTCCCAGGCCCAGGTGAATTAGAAAGAGGCATCCCTGTGGGCAGATGAATTAGAAAAAGCTGCCTTTCTCTTGCCTGAGCTGTCTTTTTGGTGCATAGCTTGGTGAACTCTCCATTTGCCCTTCTCTGCCAAACACAAACGGCGTGACTCTGCAGGGCGACCCTTATCATCCGGGACTCTGACTGATGGTCAACACACTGCCAGCTCTCTCCCCACCCCTGCTCCCACTTTAAACAACTCGAAGGATACATTTTGATGTTGTGTTTGCTATAGTCTGCAAACTGGCAGCCTTCTAGTTCCACATGGGAAACAACATCATTAAGCTATGGCAAAATTCAAATCTATCACTGGATGTTTTTATTAAATCAGTCAAGCCCTTTTGCTGGCAGTCTCTGACTGACCTGAACTTCAATAACCATTCTATGGAGCTTCCACCTAAAGCAGGGGTTCTTGCCCTTTTTTGCTCCACGGACCCCTTTGCCAGTCAGGTGAAAACCATGAAGCCCTTACTAAGTCCTCACTATATGGTGTATTATTTAATAAATATATCACACTCGCACCAACACGTCCCCCCAAGAATGTTTTTTTGAATTTCAATTCAAGCTCACGGACCCCCTTTTAAGAACCTCTGACCTAAAGGGAGTAATTTTAATTTAGATAATGTTCCTTGTTAACACTTCCGGTAACCCCATTTTAAACATCTGAAAAATTTTTGCCAAACGTACTATGTAGCATAAGCACTGGACTTTATTTATCTATCACGCAAAGAGACCTCAACTTACAGTGAGAAAGCTGGGCACAGAACAGCTCCAGGGCTGTCGCTCACACGGGCATCGCAGGTTTGTGCGGACATTCTGATGATTTTCTGGCAGATGTCAGTGAAGAGTTCTAAGAACAGGAGCTTCTCTCCTACCATACTCAACTGATACAAAGTTGCTGTTTGGGTGGGTGCCAGGTTAGGTGCTTATATGGGTGAGGAACTGTGCCAGAGACTGGGAGTGGGGCTGCGGGAAGGGGAGGACCCAATGAAGACTGAGACATGGTCCCCACTCAGTGCAGGGAAGGCAGAAGACACAGGGACACAACCGCAGCCTCAGCTTGGCTAGAATACCCAGATCCACGAACTCCACCCGCCCCACCCACACTGGTGGGTTCTGTGCAATGAGGATTGAAAGGTCAGGAGGGAGGAAGTTTCTACCACCACACTCAGGCAGTGGCAACATCTGCAGCTGTTCTTTGGGCTCTAAGGGTAGAGACTGACAGGCCCAGGATAGTCACTGCCAGGCCAGAAGTGGGAGGAGAATTGCTGAGGCCGAGGGCTGGGAGCCAGTGGGGCCTGGGATGATGGCCTGGGAGCAGCCAGAGCATTCCCTCAAATCCTGGTCAGGTCCACAGCTGCCTTGGGTGTCTACAGAAGGCACTAAAACAACTCCAAGGCACCAGGGCACCCTAACTATGAACTGCATCCCTGCTTAACCAAACCCAGTTCTTTCTTTTCAGGAGAAAGGAAGGAAGCTCCTTTTCAGGGTTCACAGTTGCACCCCAATGCAACTCTACACAGGAAGCCATTTTGACTGGTTAGGCCCCTGGCCCAGCACCTTCCACTTCCCGTGAGGGCTTGACTCTCAGCTACGCTTCCTCCCCTTCACCGTGGACCTTTGTCAATGCAGACCCTCTGACCCACTGGGCTCTTACCACTGTTCATTTTATGCCAAGTAGAGGTATTCTTTGCAACACAGACCGTGATTTCATCTAATCTTAGAGTCTGTGGTTACCACCATGAAAACCTTTTGGCATTATCTTGTAAAGCTGAAGCTAAGCACACCCATGACCCAGCAATTCCCCTCCTTCGCATAAACCCTACAGAAACCCATGTGCATATGCAGTGAGAGACACGTGCAAGAATACACACATTCATCAATAATAAAATGGCTACACTTTGGTATATTTATAAAATGGAATACTATAAAATGATAAAGATGAACAAATTACAGTTATGCAAAGCCACATGATAAAATCTTAAATATAAAAGATTGAGCAAAAGAAGACAGACACAACAAAATATATTGACTGTAGGGTTCCCTTTATACAATGTTCAAATATAGACAAAACTAAACTCTTTGTTCTAGGGATGCATATTTGGGTGGTAAAATCATAAAGAAAGCAATGTGCCCAGTGGTAACTGATGAGCAGAAGGAGGGGGCGGGTTATGACTGATTGTGAAGAGGCATCTGTGGGGGGTGGGGTGGGGGGCCCAAGCAGGTGTTGATGTTCTATTCTCAACTTGGGTGAGGGTTACATCAGTATTCATTTTGCAATGATTCTTTGGGCTGTCTATGTTTTATGTACTTTTGTGTAATTTCTCAATTTAAAAATAGTTCAAAAGAAAGTCCTTGATGCCTAATTGTCCTCAGAAAGTTAAGGTACAGAGTAGAATCTTAAAGGATAAATAGGAGTTATCCAGGTGGGTGCAGGGCATTCTAAGAGAGACAAGAAAGGTGGAAAGGCTCAGAACTAGAGAACTGTCCTGAGGTTTGAAAGTTCAAGACGGGGTGGGACTGGAGGGGAGGCCCTAAGCACAGTGGAAATGAGGTCATGGGGGAGCCCAAATGTTTAGACTTGGTAGGGCCAATGGAAGGATTTTAAGCAGGAGAGCGAAAATTCAAGAAGAGGAGAGCTGTGAACAGTGACAAATGCAGAAACAGGTCATTCAGACAAGGATTCAGTAGGGTCCTTTGACTAGGCAATAGGAGATATCCGACCGCCTGGAGCATTCTGCTGAATGCTGGTAGCATATAGGACTGCAGTGGGATGGGGTGAAAAGGGAGGTGGGGAAGTGGAAACAATGGACAGACCAATGGTGCAGAGAGGGACAGTGGGAGAAGACACAGATGATAAGTGTTAGGAGTTAGGATGGGGAACTATTTCCCCATGAACTTAAAAGGTTGAGGTCCTTTTCGTTCTCAAAAAATGCAAAGGCATTTATTTTAGAGACTTAAGGATGACTAGTTAATGAGATAATTCCCCATGATCTGCGAAGTTGGACTAGCTTCTCTTGAGAGGCACATGAAAAACACCCCAGAAGAGCAGAGGCTGCCGCACTTGAGTTTCTGCAGGATGTTGGATTGGTGGCTTCAGAGATGGCAAATCACTGCTGATATCTTAGAAGGCTCTGTTTCCTTAATTTACTGGATCAAAGTTGGTGGCTGGAAGCTTGTAAGAGACCAGCGGATTTACCAGAGTCTCAGGACAGCTTTGGGAGGGGCTGACAACCAACAGGGTGCATTTTATCCACTCTCCCTCCTACTAACTTTCTTACTCATTTTCCTACCTAGCTCCCCTTCTCATTCTCTTTTCTACTTCCTCTCTCTCTCTCTCTCCCTCCCCCCCTCCTTTATACCCTCCTCTCATTTCTTTTCTTACTGAATCTTCCTTTTCCACACCATCACTACTCTTCAACTGTCTGTTTCAAACTATTTACCATATTCCGTACGGCAGTGAGAGGTGAGCAGATTTCATGGGGCAAGTTCATGGCATCACAAAGGGCCCCCTTTATTTGGAGATCCCTTACTTTCTTATGGCAGAATCAACCATTTCCTGAGGGAGTAGGAGGAAAACCAACTTCCTCACCACTCCAAACCCCTCACAGAGCAAAGTATCAGAACCCAAGTAGGGTGAGCAGGGCTAAGGCATCCACCTGGCATCAGAGATGGGAGATTGGTTACAGATAGGATTGATCCAATAAGTAAATATATCAAGGAGAATGGCAGTCAAGTTTCTTATGATTGGAAAAGGGAATAATAACTATGGAGAGGGAAAATGAACCCTGTGGTACTGGAATGGAATTGGAGGTGCAAATCCCTGGTTTTCAATATTTATAGATAAATATAGAAAATACAGATGTAAATATGTGCATGTGTATACACACACACAGTCCCTAACCCTGTCCACTGACAGGGCTTGGAAACAGTGACACTCCAATAGCAAAGAGTACACCTAGTGTGTAGATCTTGGCTTCTAAATACCATTCTCCACTAAAAGGAATCAGGGCTCTTCGGAGAAATGGCTGATTCCAGTTTGCAGGCAGTGAAACTATAAGATAAGCCTGGGACACACTGTGGTGCCAGAAAACAAGGAAGTGCTCAAAGAATAAGAGGAACATGTCTTAAAAACTCAGAAGCTGTCTTATAGGGGCTTCCACTGGCCAAATGGGGCAATTTGACCATCAAAACAAATAATGATATTATAGGTTATTACTCATTGAGTAAAACAGGAAACCCTGAGTCCATACTGATCTAAATAAGTAAATGAATAAATTAAAAGTTTGAGGATGTTTAGGTTATTCATGTGCTTCCAAAGCATCTCTCCCTAAAATACTTATTAATTGCAAAGTAGGAAAGAGTAAATTTTACAGTGGAGATGCCTGGCAGACAGTACTTTAATGGCACAGAGGGAACATCCTCAGTCATGGGACAAATTGAAATCATGTACCACCTGATGAGATGCAGCAAGCAGACCACAGTTTCCCTTTGGTGACATTCTTGCCAAAGATGGATGACCACATGGCAACCTCAAACAAACCAGTCTGAGGACACTCTGCAAAATAACTGGCTTATGATCTTCAATTGTTTCAAAGTCATGAAAATCAAAGAAAGACTGACAAAATATTTCAGACCGAGGGAAATTGAAGAGACATGGTAACTAAATGCAATGCCTGATTTGAACTGGGTCTTTTTGCTATAAAGGATGTGACTGGAACTAGTGGTGAAACTTAACTAGGGTCTGAGGAGGAGATGGTAGTAATGTGTCAATATTACTCACCCAATACTGAGGGTCGGATTGTGGTCATGTAGGAGAATGTCCCTGTTTGCAGGAAAAACATGCTAAAATATTAGGGGTAATGGGGGCATTGTGCCAGTCTTTTATTGTCAAATAAATCAGTATAAAAGTTCTTTGAACTGGGGAGCTGAAGTGGTTCAGTGGTTGAGCACTGGCTTCCCACATATGAGGTGCTGGGTTCAATCCCTGGCCCTGGTACCTCAAAAAAATTTTTTTCTTCTTTGTACTGTATTTGCAATTTTTGTGTTTCAAAAATTAAAAAAAACAATTAATAAAAAGTCCCAGCCACTTTGGGGAAAAAAAGAGAAAGCTATGTTATGAGGTACACATAAGCATGAGAATTCACAGAAATTTTATGTTTGTAGTAGGCCACACAGGGTTATGCCTCAGCATTGCTGGGGCTCCCTAACCTCTCAACTCTCAGATGTTCTCTGATGGAAAAATAGGGAAGCACTGTTATTTGTGAGAGCCCTTGGAAAGCTGCAATGTTAGGTTGTTGAAAGTGCCATTATCCCACTTCCCGACTCAGGGGTGCCAGCCACAGAGGAGCCAGCCCTAACCCAGTCAGCCCCTGGCTGCTGCTTCATGTTGAGTGGAAGAAACTGGCCAGTGCTTTAGGTGTCACTTGAAATACTCAGGAAGTGGCAGGACTTGTGGCTTGCATCTTTTTTTTCCATTTGAAAGTGGAAGTAAGAGGAATATCTGGCATGTTTGTGCTGTTGCAGAACAGATTTTGTCCCTCAGTCAGAGCAATGGGCTCTGGGATATGGAGGTAGTCATCATGCAAAGACATTTGAGAAGAGACTTAGGACACCCATTACAAGTGTGTAGGCTCCCCAGAAACACTTTCGTGGGCTGGTGCTTTGACGTGCTGTCCTTGGCTTCCATTGATGGGCCCTACATGGGAAACTGTCATTGTATTAGCAGAGAAATGTGAGAGAGAATACTACCCAGAACCTCCCTCACAGGCCCCTGTACAAAACTAGTAAATACTATCTTTCTCCAGAGGATCTGGTATGCTTTGCTCCCTTTGACAATAAGTTATAGAATCAGAGACTCAGTCCTTTCTCTCCCTTTTCGCCTCATAATCATTGAGGTCCAAGTGTGGGACAGATAAAGTCAGACAAGCAAATAGTCGGAAGAGTGGAAGATGAAAGAAACAGAAAATCTTCTATATAAAATGAAATAAACATTAGGGAGAAAATTGTGCATAACAATAATGTAACAGTTTCCTTCGGTATTTCTTAGGAGAAAATAAGAGGCAAAGAGTTCAGGAACAAAATCTGTGGTCTCAGGCCTGTATCAAAGCATCATGTATAATAAAGTAGACATGATGGGATTCCTACTTAGATTTCTGGGAAGAAAGTAACAAAAGAGTTCTCAATATATAGTGGAGAATGTCAAAAAAGTACATGAGTATCTGCAAATCTACAACCTGGGGTATGGAGAACATTTGACTGAGAGTAAAATGAGTCAAAATGTTGTTATTTGGAATGTATCCTATACCAAACTTGGTATTTAAAAAAGGAAAAGATGATGCTCTCTGGTTGCGCATTCCAATACTGTCAGAGCAGGACTAACAAGGGAAAGTTAACCCTCTGAACATCTGCTCTAAGTCTCATCCAGCAAGAGCAGAGCTACCAAAGTCCTCATTTGCCTGGCTGACAATTCCATCCCTCAAAAGGTAGAAGAAGCAGTGAAACTAATACTCTGGAGTGAATTCTGACCAGGAGAAAAGAAATTGGTAAGGTGGAAATGACAAGAATCTCAGGGGACAGTGTTTATGCGGTCTTAGCTCCTTCACAGAACTCCCAAAGCTTTTTTTGTTTTTTGTTTTTAGATTTATTTATTTACTTGATGCATTTTAAACCCCCCTTCCCCATTTGCTGTTTTGTGTCCATTCGCTGGGCAATTCTCTGTGTCTGTTTCATCTTTTCTCATCCTCCTCCTCCAGTCTTCACCAGGATTCGATCCTGAAGACCTCCGATGTAGGAGAGAGGTGTTCTAGCCATCTGCGCCACCTCGGCTCCTGGTTTTCAGAGCTTTTGGAGCATCTCGTCTTGTCTTTCTCCTTTTACGTCATCATCTTGCTGCATGGCTCCTGGGGCCTGGCGGATCACCGGCACACAGAGCCTGGCAGCCCATGCGCCTTCTATATATATATTTTTATTTTACCGGGAGGTCCCGGGGATCGAACCCAGGTCCCTCTATATGGCAGACGGACACCCAACCATTTGAGCCACATCCACCCCCCCCCCAAAGCTCTTTATTTAGATTTTACCTTTGTTTACTTTTCTTTGCAAGTGTAAGTTCCTTGAGGAACTTTTTTGTGTCTTTCCGTGTCTGGTACAGCATCTTTTAAACAACAACAAAAATTAATCAAACATTTGCTGAATTGGAATATGATGAACACGATGACTCGCATAATTTCAGGATCATGTAACAACATTTTTTGTTAAAACAATTTTTTATGATTATGACATTTTCATTGTAGAAAAGTAGAAAACTCCAGAGAAGTATGAGGAAATACAAACTTTCCATTATCCTCCTACTCAGAGCTAAGCATGTTGAAGTATTTATCCTCATTTTTTATAGTTAAATATTGCTTCATAATTATGACATTAAAACGCTGTCTCTGTACCCAATGCTTTTCATTAACCGTATATTCTTAGCATTTTTCATGTCATAAAAATGTCATCATTTAACAATGACTATATAATATTCCATTGTGTATCTTTATCATACTCAATTACTATGAGTTAAAAAATAAAATTAGGGATTTTAATTGGCTACAGCTCTAAGAATCGTGTTTTGTCAGAGAGGTAACCAGAAGGCTAGGGGGCTGGGCAGGAGAGATAGGTGAAGCCTCAGGCTGTTTCTCTGGTTCTGGGTTTGCATTTGGAGGAGGGTGAGCTGATGGCATGGAGAGAGAAAACCAGATCTGATGAGGAACAGTTAAAGTTAAAGGAACTGCTCAGACCAAAGAAGAGAGGGCCCATGTAGCAAGAAGGCAGTTTTCTAAATATGAGGACTGACTGACTAACTGACTTAGTCTGGGGTATTCCAGGTGGCAGAACTAAGGCTGGTAGGTGGGAATTACAAAAATGCAGCTTTGATTCCTTAAACAAGTTTAAGATGTTCCAAAATGATGCAGGAGGCCTGGTGAGCTGGGGAGCCCCTTCATGGAGGTGCAGGAGCAGGTCAGGTGGCTTCAGGGATGTATGTCACTGCGAGGAGACACCGAGTTTCAGGTCCGTATCTTGTGTGAGAAATGGAATAACCTAGATCCAATCTCAGTCTCCCAAAGTCACATTTTTTTTTAGATGAATCACAGCATTAAAGTTTGTTTTTAATCCAAAGCCACCTGTTTTCAATTTTGAGCAGCCTAGAGACCTGCCAGCTTTCTTATGCCTCGGAGTCACGTGGTCTGACAAAGCTTACCGCCCCCTCCCCTCACCGCCCCTTCCTTGAGCCTTAAAAATCACACTTAAGTCGCTCCCCCATCTGAGCCGTAATGCTCACGACGGTGATTATCTGTGCTTCGGTTCTTGCAGTTAACCCCAAGTTCAAGAACTCCTAACCCTGTTATCTCCGGCGGTCAGATCAGTGCCTTGAGATTCTTAGTATCCACAAACAGTCCCGCCTCTAAGGTACTTGTGTCTCCGGCTTTGGAGCTCACGGTTGAAGGCTGAAGAACAAAAAAATCCTCCCTCTAGTGGTGCAAGCTAAAACATTCTCTTACCCTACAAAGACCGAGAGCACACACACAGGAGACACTCTGGAGCCATTTCAGAGGATTGAAATTCCATTGCCTCATGGAATTCATCCCACCACTAACCAAGTGCACGCAGCGCGCCTCTCTCAGCTGTGCAAAAGGCCGCCTGCTGGGGCTCGCTAGCGCCCCCCTCAGCCCAGAGCCACACTTGACCGACCTCCCGCCGTGGCGGCTCGCCCCGGCCCGGCACGTTTTCTCAGTGATGATTGATGGGTGCTTATTCGTCACTTTGGTATTTCTGGGGAAGAAACTGCCTGGCGTTTCATAAACCCGGAGCTCCATCCAGACTTCTTCCTTTCTTATCCTACTTTACATCTTCTTCTAAGGCTTCGTGGAAGAGAGGTTCAGCGCAGGTTTGTGACAGGTCCACATTTACCCCAGTGTTACTGGGTCTTTTCCTTTCCTTTTTGGCTACCCTAGTGGACTGAAGACATAATCAGTCAGATCTTAACACTGAATAAGACCCCACTCAGGCTGGGAGCGGGTTTCCTCCACCAGGTGAATTTTTAATTAGAATTTCTGGAATTCAGGTTCAGTGGACACAGGTAGCACCTTTATCCAGGGAAGACATGGACAGTGGTGGTGGGGAGATGAGGGAGTGGGAATGCGGCTCCCAGGACACTCCCTGGTCTACCTCATCCTGGTCAACATAGAAGGTGAAGCATGCATGGCAGGGAGCAACTGCCATACTTTCTCCCTTCTCCAACTCAAGAGTTCCAACTCAAGAGTTCCGCCTCCGTTCCGCAGTCCCAGCACGGCTCAGATAACAAAGGAAACCTTAGCTCCCGATGATCTGAGTTGCCGCAGCCTTTTAGCAAGGTGGGGTTTGTTCCCAAAGGTGCGGCAATTCCTTACCAATATGTGAGTTACAGCTCTCTCTGAAAAGAATAGGTGGATCAGTTCTTTCACATTAAAGAGGAGCTCTTGAGGAAGTCTTTCAGTGGAAAAGTTTAGTATAGAAAATAGTTTTATATAATGTGGCCAGATTGATGACCCAGTACTCCAGTGACATATGCTTTCTTAAAATATGAGAACAAGATTAACTAATCCTAAAGTGCCTGGCAGCCGGAACAGTGTCTCTTTACTGTCTTTGGTCTCTGTCATATGAGGCAAACAGGAATGGAGCATAGTGAATATTTTTCTTGCTTACTCCTTATACCACCTATGACAAAGCCACTGGGAAGCAGAAAATACTGTGCAATTGCACTGAAACATTTAATCCACTTGGGGTAAAAGGAGTCGATTTCCTGTACCAAATGCCTCCCTCCAATGAAGCAGTCCAAGGAGATAAAGAGAGCAGTTCTCTGGACAGGACTTCCTTACTGGGAACAGCCAAACAAGGCCACTCTTTATGCAGATATTAAGAACATCTTGACACCCTTACGCATGTGCATACCAGGGATGGGAGACTGCTTCTGTTCAGGTGACAGTCTTAACAAGCAAAGAAACAGTCAAAAGGGTAGCAGTAGGAAGGAGGAAGGAAAGGGTTCTGGTTCTTTGGTCCTTAAGAATAGACCAATTTTGGGCTGGACTTTTGCCGAGATGAAATGTGGTGAATTGGTAGTTGATGTCCTTGGTCAGTGTACATGGATTTAAATAATCAGTGATAAGGGGTGGAAAGGCTTCTTCCAATTCATTTCAAGAAAATATATTTTGAGTACATATTGAATCTGACATCATTGTCAGACCAATCAATTGAGTCGAACAAAGAGAAAAAAAATGAAATAAAATCCTGGTATACATTTAATCTACTTAAAAAAAAATTGACAGGAAACATAAAATTTCAGATGTTTTTTATTCAAAGGTTCTCAAAAGAAATAAAACAGAAAAAGCTAACAATCTGATCAAATGTACAGTTCAAAAATGTCTTTTGGCGTTTAACAACAAGTCCTAGGAAACAAAACTACAGAGTTATCTTGAACCGGACAAATAAGTTACCACTGGCAAGTTTGTGGCACTAGTAAAACAAAAATAAAAAATTAACTCTCTTGATCATATAGATATCTCTATGAAAATCTTTTTTTTTCAATCTGTACAAAAGGTCTTTCTTCATAAATTAATTTTTTATAATTTAATGGCTGTCTACTATGTGATGTTTAACTGGTTTCTTTTTTATGTACAGAGGTTATGTTTCCCAAATCTTACCCAGACGAGTATGGCACTTAGTTCAGACATTTCTAGCAGCAGATTTTCCCTCCCCTCTAACTGAGCTATCAATTTCTGTCTTAACTAATGCAAAAATATCAAGTAGTGAGCAACCCAGGTTTATAAATGTACTAGGTACAGGGAGGGTGCTGCGTTTCAGTCTGGACTTTCACAAAGCAGTAATATTCCAGGGAGCATAGAACCAATAATACCACAACTTTAAAAAAAGAAACAAAAACAAAAACAAAAACACATTTCTCTTATGACTATGTAATTTTCACTAGAATCTACACTTCTCAGAGCAGCAAGGACTTTTGAAACTATGAAATGTCACTGACATCTATAATCAAATACAAGCATAAAATTTAAGAACTAAAAAATACTCGAAAGAAATAACTGCTTAGCCCTAGCTCCTGAGCTAGGAGGATTTGGTCTGTGGAAACAGGGAGGGCCAGCAACCTGTCCCAGCACAAAAGAAAATAGACTCTGAGGTAGATAACTGATCATACACAGTTGACCAGACAAGTACACAGTTTTGGAAGACAACTTAATTTACCATTGCTTTTAAAACGTATGCAATTGTCTTAATAAAAGAGCTTTAACAACAGTGGATTATCTTATATGTACTAAAGTAGAAATAACTGTGTATTTATGAATCAGGAATTTCATAGTTTCAAAATTGTTTTTTCTTTACACTTAACACTTGTAGTGATGATGTAAAGTGTGGCACTGCTTGGATCCAAATCTTCCTTCATGCTTTTTTGTTTGTTTGTGTGTGTCCATACATCAATTAAAATTATAAAACCTAAATGCAAAGGTACAAAAAAGGCACATTCTCCTAACCGCAAACTGGTCCGGCAAAAATAAAGAGCACAGAAGATGTGATGCTGAGACAAGTTGGAGCTACTGGTTACTGGCTCTTCGGTCTTTGGTGAAGTTACCTTTAAAAGTGCCAAGTCATTTTTATTTTTTAAAATTTACCTAATAGAGAGAGAAAGAGAAAGAAAGAGAGAGAGAGAGAGAGAGAGAGAGAGCTAGTAGCCAATCATTTTGCTTCTATTAACATCTCAGCTTACGTTTGAAGATAAATCCTTACTTTCAGCTTTTGCCACTTGGTTGCAATAGCAACATTAAAAAAAAAATTCGGTTTGCCAGATCTCAGGCATAATTCTCACTCTAAAGCACTATCATTAGTATAAAGGAAGGACAAAACATTCAGTGACTCCCCTCCCCCGCCCCCACCCCCATTCCCAATGCTACCTACACTAAATCTAGAACATCAAGTTAGTTTTTTTTTTTTTTCCTGAAAAAAGGCAAAAAAGACTTTACATTGCATCATACAGCAGATATCCTAAATCAGTCAAACTAGCAGAGGAAACTGTTGGCATACAGCCTTACAAACAATTTACCCTATTAAAAGTTCCCCAGTCAGAAAATGTGTTTCACACAAAACATTTTTCCCTTCTTGCGTTTCACTACCTTACACATTATGTGAAAAATCATTAAAAACACCTACTACATATTTTAAAAAGCCAAAATTTCAGCAACTTTTATTGACTACCTTTTAAAAGCCCTATGCTGCTGTTTTACAAGGCATAATAGACCAGCTCATTTGGTCAAAGCATTCTACATCATTAGTTTGAACTAACTTTTACTGAAACAGCTACAGCATCAAAAGATTTAAGGCAAATTGGAATTCATAGAAAAGGATAAGACACTTTATACTACGTTGAAAGGAAACGGAGAGCTAAGAAAAGAGACACTGACAGCAACACTGAGTACAGCAACACTCGCACTGCAAGCACAGAACACCATCGGTGAAGTCAGACTAGTTAAACTTCAGTAAGCCCATTTCATACAGCTGAAAAAAACACAAACGCAAACACAAAATCAAAGAAACCACAACAATCTGGTCATGCACTTGGATAAGTCTTCATGGTCTTTGTGCATACCCAGAAAATTGAAGTTTTCTTTTTTCTTTCTTTTTTTTCTTTTTTTTTTTTTTTTTTG
>JAQZBX010008789.1:28737-47640 GCA_029593785.1 Cabassous unicinctus | reverse complement strand
CATACCCCCAATATACTGTTGTTGACCTTTAGCATTGATATAGTACCTTCTTTGCCATTGCTATAAAAATATTACATTATTACTTTTAACTATAGTCTATGAGTTATATTAGTTTTATTTTTCCATCTATCACCATATTCTTAACATCTTGTAATAGTGACATTTGTTCTAATTCATAGAAGAACATTTTTGTATTTTTATACTGTTAATAACTATATTCATCCACCATTGAGTCGACTATATTATACAGTCCCTAGATTATCCTCTAGCTTTCTTTCAATGTCCCTAGATTACCCCTTTCAGCCACAATCACATTTATAAACCAAAAATGTTAGTTAAACTCACTATGTGTTACCATCAATTCTCTCCATTTCCACGCATTTACAATTAACTTTTGGAACTTTATGAACTACTCTACATACATTAAACATCAGCTAACCCTTCTCAACCTTCATTACTTCCTAGTAACCTATGCTCTATAGTTTAACTCCATGAGTTTACTCATAGTATTTAGTTCATATTAGTGAGACCATACAATATTTGTCTTTTTGTGTCTGGCTTATTTCACTCAATATAATGTCCTCAAGGTTCATCCATGTTGTCATATGCATCCTGACTTCAGTTTTTCTTACAGCTGAATAGTATTTCATCGTATATCTATACCACATTTTCTGTAGCCATTCATCAGTGGATGGACACTTTCTGACATCCTCCTCAGATTGCTCATTAGTAGTGTAAAGAAATGTCATGATTACTCAGAGTAGAATGGAATGTATCTTCATTGTGAAAATAAACAAATGAGTAACTTGGCATATTGGAAGTTAATGAGAAAAGAAGGCATAGAAAATGATAGGCTCTTAGGTGTTTTCCCGTTTCAGCTGTTTGCCTCATAATATGAAAAACGGCAACACAAAAAGTGACACACTGCCTTGCCTTTTAATTGTAAAATTGCATTGAATCCCTCCTCTCCTCTTGTAGATCCCATTTATGTTATAGGTAGATTTTACACCCATGACTGCTGGTGGTCCCTGCTTGTTTGTAAAGTCAGCATTTTACTCTTCCAAACTTTCCTTGTCATGCAGTGATAGGAATTACCAGTCTTTCACTTATCCTTGTCTTTGTCTACTTATTCATCACTAGCCGCTTTTGTTACTAAAGTTAAACCTATTGTAGTAAATGAATAAATCACATACAATCTACTTTATGATTTTTTTCAGTGTGGTTTCCAGGAATGGACTGCATCATAAAAGTGAGGGATGCCAGCTTTGACAAAGCAGTTTATGTCTGTCTGTTGCCTCATTTATAGAATAGAAATAATACTCCTCCTACCTACAGCAGAGGTTTTTTTCTTTAAAATCAAATAAGTAAGGATTTGTACAAGAATAGAGATGGTCTTTTACTAGATACTAGTATAGTGAAATAGTAGTAGGTACTTTGGGTTTAAGTGAAAAATGATAAGAACACTATTTGACTCCAGAAGAGGGGCCCTCGTCAGGGTACTATTACACAGAGCTCATCTCTATGCGTGCGTGGAATTGATAGCAGACACGTCACTTTATTTCTCTGAGTCTGTGTCCTCATCTATAAAATGGAGTAATACAGCTTACCCTGCCTACTGACAGGTTGCTGCGGAAGTCCCGTGAAATATCACAGGTGAACTTTACAAAAAAATAAACCTGAAAATACCGCATATAAGATATCATTATTTATATAGTACTTCATTATATCATGTTTCTTGTATTATTTGTTTTTAATAGGAGCCTTGTGAGATGGGTGGATTAAATTTAGAGGAATCTAATATGATCAGAAAGCATGTTTCCTATAGGAATTTTCCAGATTAATTTGAGCTTTACCATTTAAGTTCTATGTAAAAACTCTACTTTCAGCATCATGGCTACTAAGTGGAGTTTGATGGACCCAATCAAACCTTTTTTTGCAGTCATCATTATCAACATCAATTAATGTGCTGTAAACAGTGAGGTTTTGAAACTATTAGACATTTTTCTACACTAATGTGTGTGTGTTTTGGGGCATATTGTTTCTATTTGTAGTTTTCTTATTGCCTCTGTTGATTCACGCCATCAATACTCCTGCCTCTAAAAATGTCCGTCTGCCATTTCTAATCTAGTGCAGGCAGGGAAATCGGCCTACTATGACCTTTTGTACTGGTGTCTAAAGTGTAAGTACACTGGCTATGAATCGTGGTCTAAAGGGACCATGCATGGGTAACCTGAAAAGGCTTACTCTCAGGGAAGCCAGTTATAATACTTTCTTAGAGAAAAGAAAGCATAGTAGATAGAGAGGAGATTCTAAGTGCGAAGATGGTGACTGAGTTGTGAGTTATAAATAGATCTGTTGAGCCAGAGAAGGCGACATGAACTTGGACTAAAAAATTCAGCAAATATTGACTTTATGTTTTACAAGGCAGTCAGTAGACCATGAACAAATAAAATGTATCAGGTACGGATAAAAGTACCACACAATAAATAAATAAAACAAGCTAGCAGAAGCATGCAGAAGAATTGGAGTACCACAGGTGAGCTTTTACATAGGAGGTCAGGGAAGAACTCTCTGATTAGGTGATATCTGAGTGGAGACCTGAAGGAGGTGAGGGAGCCAACATGACATAAAACTGGCTAAGCCAGTGTGCATGACCTGTTCCCTGAAAAGGAGGAGGGAGTGTGATGGCTGCAGCAGGGGGAGCATGGAGAAGGGTGGGAGGAGCCATGGTCTGTGAGGGGCATGTGTGGTAGCGGGACAGATTGGATTAGGCCTTGGAGACCCCTGTTGGCCATTGGCTTTTGCTCTGAGTGAGGTGGGAAGCCATTGTTGGGTTTTGAGCAGTGGAGTGACATGAACTAACTTACTAGCTGCAAATGGATGGTACATACAGGAAAACCATTTAGGAGCCCCATGTAGAAATCCAGATGAGAGATGATGGTGGCTTTGAAATATCAGAATCTGAGGATGCTTGGGTAAGTGGAGAAGATCAGTTAAGGGAGACCTGCCTTATTAGTAATGAAGGAAAACTGCAACCCATCCTAAATGAAAGGCTCCTGGTCCCACTTCTGCTGCACACTTGGACATCTTGTTCCCCCACTTCCTCCCTGACCCAAGCCTGAAGTCTGACCACTTCCCAGTGGCCTATTCTTTTCTTCCAATATCTTCACGTCCCCATTTTTTTCCCTGCAGAGAAAACCTCAAAATAAAACATTGTAGTTTTATTTTTGTGAGCTTGTTTTAAAAAAATCATAATTCTGAAAATAGTCATATTGCTAAAATCTTTGCCAGTCTTTGAAACCCTTTCCTAAGGTTATCAATAACCTTCTTGCCCAATTTAGTGGTGATTATTCTTTCTTTTCTAAGCCTCCTCTATCTCTTTTCTTCAAAACTTCTCTTCTTGCTTCCACAATTCTGCAGCTTTTTATTCCTTCTTATTCTTTCTCTTTTTCCTGACCCTCAATGTGGGTGTTCACTGAGATCATATACTCTACCCTTTGCTCTCTGCTTTTTTTGGTAAGTGCTCTTTTAGCGAATTCATTCCTCCTTTGATTTACAGATCCCCAGCTCTGTATTGGTTTACAGTTTCTTAAAACCAGCTCTGTGTCCTCATTTCTCTTCTTGTCTCAAAATAGAGCTTTCCTGACACATTTTTCTATTTCATTCCTTTCCAATCTGTTTCCAAATCTTATAGATCCTTTCATGTAGTGTCTTTCAAGTTTGTATTTTCTTTCTTATAATACATACTCCACAGTGCCACAGTTTGACCGTCTTATTCTTGGATTCAACTCTAGCCTACGAGTGGCTAATTCCCAGCCTCTTTCAGCTCCAGTCCTTCTGGCATAACCATAATAATTCATTCAACACATAGTTGTTGAATGTTTAGTATATGCTAGATACTGTGGTAGACGCTGGGGACACAAAACAGGCAAAAGTTCCTGCCCTCAGGAACTTACATTCTAGAGTGGGAGCAGACAATGACCTAAATAAGATGAGAAATTTGTATCTTTGGTGTGTTGGTGCTAAAAAGAGAGGTGGGGGGAGGGAAGCGCCCACTGAGAAAGTCATTCTTGAATGAAGACCTAAAGGAGATGAGGGGATGAGCCCTGAGGATATCTGGGGGAGAGCATCTCTGTTGAGGGAACTCTATATGAAAGTGTCCTGAGCTGGGAGCCTGCTTCTAAAGAGGCCAGTGCAACTGAAAAGGAGGGAGGGTTAAAGAAGTGAAAATAAGGTCAAAGAGGGGACAGGTATCCAAATTTTATAGGGCCTTCTAAGCCACTGGAGTGATTTTGATTTTACCCTGAGTGATATGGAGAGCCCCCGGAAGGCTCTATTATATTCATCTTTCTCAAATCCTGCTTACACCATCATGAATTTAGTGCCTCTCCTTCTAGTCTATTTCTTATACTCTGGCATATTTAGGTATGCATTCATGAGTACAGTATTTCTATCAGTGTTTTAAAAACCTGCATAAATGATGCATATTATAATTATCAATGTATAACCTACTTCTCTGAGGTATCGTTTGATATGGATGTACGTTTTTCCTTTTAACTGCTATGTAGAAATTCTGTTTTATGAGTATGATGTTTTATTTAAGCATTTACTTACTGATGAATGAATATTTTTGTACATCTCTTTAAACATGTATTAAGGACTTTCTAGAAGGAATAGCCTCCTTTGGCATTTGGCTGTTGGCAGCACATTGCTTCTGGAGCACCTACAGCTGAGGGAGACACATCAGGATGCACCATGGCTGAGACCCAGAGCAGGTGCCAGGCATGCAGGATGCAGGGAATACAAGGCCCGATCGCTGCTCTTGAGAAGCTCTGGATGCAGCAGACGAGCCAGACCCGGGGGATTCATAGAGTGATACTGACGCTGAGATCATCTGCTCTCACTCTTGCAGCTTGTGGTAACATTAACCAAATGCCTCTAGCCTTTTGTCTTCAGTTCAAACTCCTTAAGAAAGAAGATCAGTAACTTGCACAAAAAACAGTAACAAGAAAGAAAACAGAAAGCATTGTATCATTTGAGCAGATTTGACACAGAGTAATGACTTCTTATATTAAAAAAGTTTTAGTGGCTGAAAAATTAGGTTAATTTTCATATTGGCATCCTTCTCTTCAATTAAATTTTGTGCCTAGGTTGTAAGAGTATATCTTCTCTCCAGTTGATTACTTTTTAAAATAATTAACTTTGAAATAATTTCAAATTTACAGAAAAGTTGCCAAACAGACAGAACAAAGAACTCTTGTTAACCCCAGGTTCCCTAATTGTTAACATTTTACTGTATTTGCTTCACTGTGTATATATGACGTGTGTGGGTGTCATTAGTCTTTTGTTTAACTTCATCTGTAAACCCTTCAGTGTATATTGCCTCCAAATGGGATGGTCTTCTGCATAACAAGCATACAACACCCCAAGTCAGGAAAAAGCATTGGTACATCACAGTTCACAGACCCCACTGAAATGTTGTCAGCCGTCTCAACAATGTCTTTGTCCATTCTGGTCCAGGATCCTGTCCAGGAATATGTGTTGCATTTAGTTTTCTTGTTTATTTGGACTCCTTAGTCTGGAAAATTTGCTCATTCTTTCCCTATCTTTCATATGTTTGATAGTTTTAGAGTTCAGTCCTTTAATTATGTAGAGTGTAGGATCTTTCTGATGTTTCCTCATAACGAGGCTCAGTCAATGCGTTCTCGGTGGAATGCCACAAAAACAAAGCTGTTTTCCTCCAAGGGCATCACATCAGGAGACGTGAGTAGCTGACCTGTCTCACCTCTGGTGATGTGTGCTAACTTTGATTGCCTGGTCTTATAGGTGTACGACAGATTTATCCACATTAAATTTACTGTTTTCTTCCTTGTAATGATTAGTATTTTGCAAGGAAGTTTCCAAGATTTTGTCAACATTCTGTTCCCCATCAAACCTCCACCTACCAACATCCATTTACAACCCTGCCTGAATCAACCACCTCTGTGATGCTTGCCAAATGGTGCTTCCTATTTCCATCATTCTTTCTACACTTATTGACATTCTGTTCTAAGAAAGACCTTTCTCTTCTCTGCCATTCTTCCCTCCCCCCTCCCTTTCTTCTTTCTTTTCTTTCTCCCATTTTTCTCTAGGAGAGTTCTTTCAGATTTATAACCATTAGACATTTCAAATCTAATGCTCCTGACACTGCCTTAAGCACTCTGGAGAATAGGCCCTGGTTAAGTTTAACACACACATAAAAAATGGGCCAGCCTAGGCATTGTGCTATCTGTACTTACACAGTTGCCTGTTTAAAATTGTATCACTAAGCCTGAAGGCAGTTAGTTCTTGTTTTTTTATTTGCTCTCATTCGTCTTCTGTGATTGACCCTTAACTACCGTGTTTCATTTGTACAGTAGAAAAGGGAGATGCCTAGTGCCTGGGAAAGCACAAGAGCTGATAAATCCTTCCTTACTAACTGATGGCCATAGTTAGGAAAACATTGATTTACAGTAACATTGTGACATGTTAGAATAAAAACCTCAGGTATAATATCTGCAGAAGAATCAGTTGAATCTGTGTGAAATAGAAAAGTTTCCTCTGTTGAAATAATTCAGTGGTGCTAAGTTAAAAGTGACAAATGATGTGTAAAGGGTTAGGTTCCTTGCTTTCTTTCAAGTCATTCTATTTGGAAGATAGTTTGGTTGAGGAAAAACGAGACAGGGAAATTAATTATATTATTTAAAATTACATAAATATTTGCGTATTTGAACGTTTAGCAGCATTATGCCAATGTAGCATGGGCCGTCTTCTCACTGTAAAGATATTTAGTACCTTTCTCCAGAATAATATGGGCACGCCCTGGGGCCAGGTCACTCTGTCCCTGGACAAGACTTCAGTGGACATCTCCTACTCTGCCTTTGAGCACCCCAACTTTTTAAGCTTCTGTCCTTCCCTAAGTACCCTCCCTTTAGATAGCTTAGTGTTCCAAAGTAGGTAACTGTCTAAGTGTTGTCAGATTTGGGGCCCATTTGGTTCCTTGAGGTGATTTTACATGTCTTTTATCTATAGTGGGTTGACTTTGGAGTTTGCTTTTTGGAGGGTAATCCCATTTTCTTTCTTGCCTTTGTTGCTATACATTCACTGCTTACAAAAGAGTTCGGACTTAATCTTTTTTTTTTTTTTTAAAGATTTATTTTTATTTTAGTTATTTCCCCTCCCCCCATTGTTTTGTGCTCACTGTCTGCTCTCTGTGTCCATTCGCTGTGTGCTTTCTGTGTCTGCTTATCTTTTTAGGAGGTACTGGGAACCAAACTGGGACGTCCCATGTGGGAGAGAGGTGCTCAGTCACCTGAGCCACCTCAGCTCTCTGGTTTGTTGTGTCTCTCATTGTGTTTCCTCTTTGCGTCATCTTGTTGCATCAGCTCTCCATGCCAGCCCATCATGCCAGCTCACTGTTTTTCTCGTCTTCTCCAGGAGGGACGGGGAACCAAACCTGAGATCTCCCATGTGGTAGGCGGGAGCTCAATTGCTTGAACAACATCCGCTTCCCCAGACTTACTCTTTTTTAATTATTTTTTTAAATTTTTATTTATCCCCCCCTTGTATTTTTTTTTTTTTTTTTCCGCTTGCAGTCTGCTCTCTGTGTACATTCACTGAGTGCTCTCTGCATCTGCTTGTGTTCTCTTCTTGTCTTCTCTTTAAGAGGCACTGGGAACCGATCCTGGGACCTCTGATGTGGGACAGAGGCACTTAATCACTTGAGCCACCTCAGCTCCCTGGTTTGCTGTGTCTCTCATTGTCTCTCCTCTTTGTCTCTTTTTGTTGCGTCAACTCTCTGCGTGGACCAGCATACTGCATGGGCCAGCTTGCCTGCACCAGGAGGCCCCGGAATCAAACCCGGGACCTCCCGTATGGTAGATAGGAACCCAGTCGCTTGAGTCACATTCGCTTCCCATAGACTTACTCTTGATTGAAATTCTTTCTTCTTCTTTAAGGACTGATTCTATACCCTCAGTTGGCTTCTGAAAGCTCTTGTGCTAACTTGACTAAAAGCTCCTTTTTATTGGACACAAATTCAAACCATTCATAAACAGTTTTACCACAAGTGATATTTCTTAAGTTACTTTTAATAAAACAATAACAACAAAAACCATGGGGAGTAACAACGGTTTTCTCCCTTTTTATTGTAAAATTATCTAAGTTAAAAGGCAATTTTAATCCCATCCCATTAAGAAAATCCTATTCATTTTTTACCATATCCAATTATATATATACACACACAATACTAATTTTCCAATCATATTTTCATGAGTTTATTCAAGTCTCCATATTGGAAAACAATGGGTCTATAAACCAGGTAATATTTAGGGAGAACAGTGGTAGCCAGACCTGTAATTTAGTCCTGGCTTCATCATTAAGTAGCTGGAGAAGCTCATGCTCTGGGTTTCATCTTCTCTACAAATGAGAACTGTGGACTAAGGAATCTCTAAAGTCTAGCTTTGTGATCTAAATATATTTTACATGGTAATATATTCTTGTTATGGGCTATATTGTGTCCCCCCAAAAGACATGTTCATGTCCTAACCCCTAGTCCTGCGAATGTGAATTTATTTGTCAATAGGCTCTTTGAAGATGTTATTAGTTAAGATGAGGACAAATTGGATTAGGGTGAACCCTACTCCAATATGACTTGAGTCCTTATAAGAAGAGAGAGAGAGAGAGAGAGAGGGAGAGAGAGAATAATGACTGATGTGGAGAAAGAAAAAGAGAGATGGCCATGTCACGGAGGCAGAGATTGAGTTACGGATTGTCAGGAAGCCACCACTAGAACCTGACAGACTTCAGAGGAAGCATGATCCTACCAATACCTTGATTTCAGATTTCTTCAGAACTATGCAACAATAAATTCCTGCTGTTTAAATCAACTAGTCTGTGGCATTTGTTACAGCAGCCCTGGCAGACAATTCTAAATGGAGACGATGACAACAGATTATGAATCTTAGTATTTGTAGAGTATTCAGCTGTACTGATAGAGTCTAATGTTAAGACTTTTTTGGAGGCAAGACCAAAGGCTTGCATTCAAAAGACAGCTGTGCTGAGCATATTTTTATTGATTTAGTTTCCATACTGCTTATCTCTTTTTCCTCATGAATAAAGAGAATAACAATAGCAACATGCTCCAAAAGTATAATCACAAGGAAAGTTAACAAAATGCTATATTGAATATGTTAATATAGATTTAGTACTTGAAATTTTATAGTTGATAAAATAGCCATTATCTCTTAGGGAAAAAAAGTATTGAAATATTATTTATTTTAGTGCATTTTGGTGGATGGTATAAAAGAATGACATTTGTAGCACTTACAGACTTATCCTTCAGCTGATTCAAATAATTTATTTAAATATCTCTTCTAATGTCAATATTTTTCAAATGCAGGTAGGGGATATTTGTCTATTAAAAATGTATATGATTTCAGCACAATGGCCTTACTGAAGAAAAGCCAAGAATCTGATACTATGTATTTAAGGAATCAGTTTTTCAGTCCTTCTTATGGACTCTAAAGTTATTTAAGCAGTGTTTTTAACTTCATATACTTTAATTAATAAGAACACATAGACTTGTTAGAGGATAATTTAATGATAAAACAATGTGAAGAGAATGTGAAATTTGAAAATTAGGTTCTTATCTGAATTTTCCAAAAATAGAAATAAATTATAAATAATATGTTTCTTAGCCAGCTTGAGAATTTTGGGGGGGATAAATAAGATCTTTTTAATTTAATTTAATTTTCTTAAAGTAATGCATGTTATGGCTAAAAATTACAACACGAAGGTCTTATAATAGAAAGCAGCATTCCCAATTTAAAAATTTTAAATCCTATAGAAAAAATGAAGGAGAAGTACAATAAATACCTATTTTCTCCATGTATATGCAAATTTAACATTTTGTTTCATTTGCAGCACTCTTTCTAGGTCGGCTACACAGTTGCCTTCTTCAAAAGTCTTCATTGCTCTTTTGGTTGGATCCACTATCTCCTTTTCCCCCTACCTTTCTCTTTCATGGTTTACTTTCACATTTTGCTAAGCACATTGTACAGAAGGATGTTTTAAACGTTAATGTTTTGGGTCCTTGTATTTCTCCCCTCACCTCCTTTCCCTCTCTTTCCTTCCCTTCCCACTTATTTCCATTGCACTCACTTAAACAATACTGCTCTCTACCTACTAAATTGATTTAATGGCCAATGGATCATGACTGGCAATGCCAAGAAATACCAATCTAGCAAAAGGAATGTGTGGTAATTTGAGACTGTATGTGTCCCCAGAAAATCATGTTCTTGAAACTAATCCCTTCCTGTGGGTATGAACCTATTGTAGGTGGTACCTTTTGATTAGATCACTTCAGTTAAGGGCCTTTGATTAGATGACTTCAGTAAGGCATGAACCAGGGTGGGTCTTAATCCTCTTACTGGAGTCCTTTATAAATATAGGGAGAGGTAGCTGCAGAGACAGTGAGACTAGACACAAGAATTCAGAGAGAAACCCACAAAAGCTAAGAGAGAAAGCCATGAGACCAAGAAGCTGTAATCAATGGAACCTGGGAGAGAGAAGGGGAGAGCTGGCATCTGCTTCTCAATGAGATATGAGCAGCCAGAAGCTGAAAGCAAGGAGACCCAGAGGAGAAGGGAGAGAGAGCAGATGCCACCATTGTGCCCTGCCATGTGATAGAGAAGCCCAGAGCATCGCCTGATGCCTTGATTTGGATACTTTTATGGCCTTAGAACTGTAAGCTTATAAGTTAATAAATCCCTATTATAATAAAAGCCAACCCATTTCTAGTATATTGCCTTGGTAGCCTTTAGTAAACTAAAACAGAATTGTAGGCTAGGAATAAGTTAGGCCTGGGGTTCTAATGCCCTGCTTTCCGTGGTGTGAAACACCTGGCTTTGGTCACTGGGGCATTCTCCTTACAAGCGTTGAATGGGGAAGGAGCTTCTTCTCTTGTCTATGTGGAGCTTCAAATAGTGCCCCACATTCATGCCCACTCTCTGCTGCACTTGCCTTTGCTAAGTCCTGAGACTCTCAGCTTCTGTTAGGCTGTTCAGTTTCTGTCTACCACCATCTCCCTCTGAATTCTCTAGGCTATGATTTCCTTTGCTTGCCTCCAGTGGGTATCTCTGTCTTCCAAAAATTTACTGAAAATTTCCATCTGCTTATATATACTCCTTCCTCAGCCCCATTGCTTTTCTTGTTGGTGCTGTATATGCCATTTTCATTCCTTTTCTATCATTTTAATGGGGTCTTGGGAGTCAGAGGCCTAAAAAGAAAGAAGCCAACCCACCATTTTGAAAAGTCTTTTTATTAATGTTGTGATTTTAAAATCTAAGGTAGTATCATTACTTTTCATCATTTATTGAATAGTTGTAATTTGTTCAGAAAGGAAAAATAAAACATTTGTTCAAAAAGGAAAAATAAAACAGGACACTATAATGGTTCCCTGCCAGTGATATAAAAATGTCATTCTGACTCTCTAGACTGAAATGGTAAAAATGAGATAGAATGTATTATGTAGATTGGAATTAGCCTGGTCTATGTTGTTGGTCCTAATTGTCTGAAAGATTGTATGCTTTCAGGAAAAAGGGAATTTTGGAAATTGGGCTGAATGAAACAATTGTATCAAGAAAGGGCTATCTAAGTTTTGACTGACATAGATTGTGGGAAAGGAATAAGAGGAGAAATAGGAAGGATTATTACTAGTAGGATATGAATATCTACTATTTAGTTTATAGCCCATACAGAGTAAGATTAATTTTTGTTTTCATTTGTTTAAACTATTTCTTTTGGATAATATTTAGTTTTACTGAAAATTGCAATAATAGCATACCTTTCAGGTGGATTCCCGTATATTAACCTGTTCCATATTCATGGTGCATTTGTCAAAACTTAGAAATTAACATTGGTATAATACTATTAACTAAACTACAGACTGTGTTTGAATTTCACCAGTGTTTCCAATAATGTCCTTTTTTATTCAGGATCCTGTATAGAATATCACATTGAACAATTAAATAATTTTTAAGTAAAAAAAAAATTATTTGAACCAAATGCCTGTCATTCAGCAATATATAGCAAAAATATGTTTATATTTCTGAATTTTTTCCCTTTAAAATTATTACTTCTCTGGGCATATGACTCACTGATTCTGAACATAAGCTTTGGAGGATCATTCTCCAAACGAGTTTTCTAACATTGAAGTGGAGTATCTAATCACTTCTACGTATGTTCTGACCGTATTTTTAAAAATTCTGATGAAACAAATTATTTTGTTTTTATTTTAACTTTTGAAAGATTAAATCTTATTTTTTGTAAAGTGTTAGGTGTATATAGGGACATGTATATGGTGATATATATCCATGTACAGTGCTTCAGGGTATTCTCATTTTGAAAGGTAGTGCTCAATAACTAGATTAGCTAGAGGTGGGACGACCTATTTAAAGACCCCATAGGAGTCAAGAAATCTGAATTCTAGGCCCAGATCTGCCATGTATCATTGGGCACCAATATGTAAAAATCAAGTCATGTCAGAATTTTCTTGCAAAACTTTGTAACTTTGTACTGGAACCCAACGGTAGTGTAGTTTATACCTAAATTCAGCATTTATGTCTTCTCCACAATACCTGTGACCACAAAAATATTGCTTGAACACTTCCAATGATGAGTGTTCTGGCTAACTGGTAATTTTTTGCTGTATAATGAACCACCTTAAAACTTACTGGTTTAAAACAACAGTTTTTCATTATTTCTCACTGTTCTGGGGCTTGATAGGCTCAGCTGGGTGGTTTTTTGGTTGGGGCCTTCATGTAGTTGGAGTCAGTGCAGGCAGGTTGAGTCTGGAGACATCCAAATGCTCCTTTAATCACGCATCTGGCACCTGGGCCCTGATAGCTGGAATAGCTATGGGCAGTTTGGATAACTCTCTATGTTCTCTATCCAAATGGCCAGCTAAGGCTTTCTTATTGCATGGTGGTCTCATGGTGGTCAAACTTCTCATTTGGCAGTTGGCTTTCCCCAGGGCAATTTTACAAAGAGAAGGAAGTAGAAGCTACCAGTCTACTAAGGCTGGGGCCCAGGAACAGGCATTCCATCACTTCTGTATTCAGTTGACTAAAGCAGTCTCAGAAGCTACCTGATCCAAACAGAGGGATCATAGACCCCATTTCTTGATCAAAGAATTTGTGGCCATCTCTGATCCACCTACCACCACAACAGGAAATTCATTACCTTCTGAGAAAGCCTATCCCATTTCTAAAGACTTCGAGATGTTTAGAAGATGAGCTGGCATCTGCTTCTCAATGAGCTATGAATCCAAAATAAGTTTAAGGTGAATTAGGCTCATTGTGCTACAGGACTCTGCTCTGGTAATCTACTTGAAACTTTTCCTTAGAAGCCTGTTTATTTAAAAAAAAAAAAACACCTTAGCAACCGCCCTCCTCTCCAAAAATAAAAACAAAACAAATACACAACACAATAAAAAAAATTAGCTAGGTCCACACTCAAAGGGACCAAGTATGTGTACTTTTTATGGGACTTTTCTTTGCCCCCCCCCCAAATCTTCTATCTATCTGATGTGCCCCAACAACCTTCAAATTAGTTGCCTTGGTGATATTGTTGATTTCTTAAATTATAGCACTGAGGATTCAAATATAGCTGTAGCCTTTGTGCTTAAATACTTGAAGTCAATTAGTATAAAATTAAGTGAATTAAAGTGATCTGTTAGTGCTATAGCAGTAAAGGATGGGGTGGCAGTATTGCTAGGCAGCAGGAATTAGGAAAAATTTCGTAGAGGAATGAAGATTTCAGCTTCATTTGAAAGACGATAATAAAAATAAAAGTCATATAACATTTGAGGAGCACTATGCCAGTACTAGTCTAAGAATTTAATGCATATTAACTCATTTAATGCCTACGATGACCCTATGAGGTGAGTATTGTACTATCTTCATTTTACTGAAGAGGAAACTGAAGAACTGAGAGGGTAAATTGCTTCCCTAAGGCCACACAAAAGTGGCAGAGCAGAGATTTAATCCCTAGTGTTATGGCTGCTAGGGAGTTGCAGATGGAGATGTTGGGCTTTACAGAAAAGGATTAAAGCTTGTACAGCTAGGACGCAGTGTGTAAGGACTCCAGAGACCTCTCCAGCTGCCAAATATCCTAGCTTCCTGACTAATATACCCTTCCCCTGTAGAGTGTATTTAAGGCAGCTACCGTTCTTTTAAAATGCTGCTTTAACTACCAGAAATGTCTTTTCACTTTTCTTTCGTCCTTTTTGTACACATTTCTTAAGGCCCTGTATGAAATCTTTCTTTTTTATGAGATTTCTGAAGACTCCAGCTTACATTGTCAGTTTTAATCCTCTCTCCCTCTCTTCTTTCCACTGAACACATCATTCCTATGTACCTACTGTGTCCCAACCCTGAGCTCTCTGAATATGAGGAAGAGCAAAAAATACATTCTAGACCATCTGATAACTATACAGAAGAAGGAGAAATTACAGTGATTTAAAGTGTTATGTAGAGAGTAAACGGGACTAGGAGGGTTTATGATGAAGAAGTATTTATTTGATCTCTTTACAGTGGGCAGCTTTGAAATAAGTTTGTGTTTTATCAATAATAAATGTGTATTTGTGCCTACAGGCATCACATTCACACACTTGTATGCATATACCTACAGGTGCTCATTACTGCCTTTATGATTTTTTTCCACCAGTGATAGAATGCTTGATAGTTGGGGGATTATTTATACAGTGGAATACTATACCACAATTAAAATGAATAAACTATAGATATGTGCTACATCGATAAATTTAATAAAAATAGAGTTTTTATAGGTGTCCTCATGGTGCATTCAAGGGTCAGCAGGAAGTCCCAGTAGACAGAGGGTATCATATTATTGAAGTCTAGAGGGTCAGCCCTACTTTAAACGGCAGTAGAAGTCTTGGCTGCCAGTTGTGGTGAGAGCTCCAATGTTTTGGCCAGACAGCCAGGCCTAGGACTGGTCCAGAGGGAATCCATGGCTGGGCCATACAAGGGTCAGGTGACAGTAACCTATTTACCAACTGGAGTAGCATGGGGAAAGTTAGGGATAAAGGTCACATCTAAATCATGCAGTGGGGGGCCAAAGCTGGACCTGAAGGCTGCCAGTCACATTGCTGGAGTCTTTGTGTTTGAACTCCCAAGTCTGGCTCTATGTAGAGAAGGTAAACTATGCTGCTGTGGGGAATCCCAAATTGGCAAAGTACCAGGGGCTGCAGGAACTGGAGACAGTAGAATGCTGGATCAGCAAGAGCAGAGTCCCTGGCAAGGTGTCCAGCTCACTCTAGCTTGATGTCTCTGGAATCGTCTCTGTGGCCATGGCTGTTGTTTCTGTTGCTGCTGTTAGAACTGAGTATTTTGCGTGGAGGTACTTACACATCTGCTCTTTGCACTTAGCTGTCTTGAGATTTGCAGTTATCTCCTCCCTTTCTTAGGTGGTTGAGTACTTGGCCTTTTCAAACATTGTCTAACATTTGTTGCTGCTTCCTTCTGTAGATGGTGGTTTTATGATTCTCTTCTTTTCAGAAGATATACTACTTAATTTATTGCCATATGATGTTTGTGAAAGCCCATTTCTAATCACAGAATCTAATGCAGGGGTTCTTAACAAAGGGTCCATGAGCTTGAATTTAAATTCAAAAAAACATTCTTTTGGGGGCATGTTGGTGCAGGTGTGATATATTTATTAAATAATACACAGTATGGTGTGGACTTAGTAAGGGGTCTGTGGTTTTCGCCTGACTGGCAAAGCGGTCTGTGGAACAAAAAAGGTTAAGAACCCCTGATCTAATGTAATGTACAGCTTGCAGTAGTCCTTGACGGATGGTTGCTAAATAAATAGATGAGTTCTAACTCTAGATACAACTTGGATCGAATCCCAGCTAAGCTATCTACACGGTAAGTAGCCTTTGAGCAAGGTTTTTAATCTCTGGGAGCTGCGGTTTTCTGACCTATAAAGTGGGGATACATATACAATACCCTTCAATGATATGTATAGGCTTTCATAAGATAATGAAACGAGGTTGAACTAGCATAGTAACTAAGGAAAATTATTATCCACAAACCATCTTTCTTTCTTAATAACACACTTTCTCCTTTGGTCCACTTTCCTTTTCTCTCTTCTTTATTTTCCTTGGCTTCATACTCCCTTCCTCTTTTTACCTTTTCTTTGCTCTTGATGCCTTGGAAATTTGGATGTAGGTGGAGCTGAGCCAGCAGTTGGGGAGTGAGAGAAGCAGTAGTTCAACCACCTAGCTTTGCCTCCTCTGCCTCCCATTCTGTTGTCCCCTAAGAAATGCTATACCTAAACCCAAAACTGAAAAAAAGCCTGTACTTTGTACAGCACTGTTAATCTCAAGCACAGTTTTTAAGAATAATGGAAACGGAAAATGATTGTGTTGCCATTTGACATTTTCAGTTTTGACCATATCCTTTGAGGAATCTGGGGAAAATGAAATGTATATTGAAAAGCTTTTTGACGTTTTAGTTACTAACAGTCATAGTCTATCAGGCCATTTTTGTAAAAACAATTTTTGCTCCCCCTGGCTTTAAAGATTTCCTGAAGCAATGTAAGCCTACAAGTACTACTGGAAAGTGGAGCAGCTCCCTCACAGTGCCTCCCTTCCTTGGGGTGTCTCTCTTCTGTTTTCCATTCGTGCAATTATTATGAGATACTCTTCACCTCTGATATGGCTTGAATTTCCTAGATTAAATTGGATAAAAACCATTTATAAAAGCTCTCTTCTTTATTGATTGATTACAGGTGATTCAGGATTAGGTAAAGGAAAAAGGCATAGGAGAGAGATATGCCCTCCAGTCCTAGGGAGTGTGCGCGCGTGTGCACGCACATGCACATGACATAATTTTTTTTTGAAACCTGAGAATAAGTGGGATACAATTGTAAATTGAAGTGTCTTTGGGGAAGGTTTATTTATTTATTGGACAGTGTTGATTCTTGACAGACATGCTCATCAAAGTCACTAGAACAGATGCATAGGATGGAGAAGAAGAATCTGTCTCTGTTGGATTAGTCATACTTTTTTGGAGGGTACTTTTTAAGGAAATGACTCCTTAGTTAAAGAGAAACAACAGGGAGTAGAAAGTACAAATGAGTCCTTTTCTAGGGGAAATTAATTCTTTTGGGAAAGAATGAGAACCAGCAAGAAAAACGAGAAATTTCTAGAATCGTTGTTATATTGGAAGGGATTTATGAGACTATCTAATACCTTAATTTCATAATTGGAGAAAGTGAGTCATAATGAGATAAATGAGTTGGCCAAAATATCAGGATCAACTGCACAGCACTTTCCAAACCAGACCAAAGCTCACCTGATTCCTGGTTCTGAGCTGTCTCACTACCACAAGTGGACTCCGGTAATGCATGTGTGACTGCATATGTGTGCATGTGATGGGAAAATAATTTCAACTTCATTGTAATTGATTTCTCATAGTGGAACCTGGGCAATAGAAATAAAATGAAAACTTAGTATGTTAGATTTATCCTTGAATAACTTCTAAAATTATTATTGTCATGAACATGAATTCATTTATTTTACAAGGTAGTTCAATTGTCTATATTCAGCATTGCAGGAGAGCATAATCTCACAATTTTATGATTGACAAAGGACATTCAGATAGTTTTTGACAATTCCATTTTAACACAAACTATTACATAACTTAGGTGAACCCCTTTTGTCAAGACTGGGATATAAATTAAAAAGTAACTTTTGATCTTCTTTTTAAATGTAATTCTTGAGACATTTAACCATGTGCTCACTGTGGGGGAAAATCTATATAATGTGAAAATTCTTTTAAACTTAAAGATAGTCCAAGCTCAACATCTCTTAGAGCATAGGAGTTCTAATCACCAAGGGAGAGCTTGTGTGGAAAGCAGGACCACTTTAAGTTCATTGCTGAACATGTCAGCAAAATAATGGTTCTCTCATTTCCCAGGGCTTCTGGTTCTCAGGCCTTTTTGTCTCAGGAGAAAAGTAATTGGCCCTGTTAAAAGGACAACTTGACAAGTAATTTTAAGAGACAAACTTTGAGCATTACTAGCAACAGAAGGAATGTAGTATTTCAGAAGTCAGATCAGTAGGTTCCAACTTGCTTGTGAAATTGGGGTACTATTTTTACAAGTACAAGTTGTGCCAAGTAGAGAATGTGTAATGAGGCAATTTTGTTGGAGAAATTGTCTGTACCATAGCTGACATTACTCTCTAGCTTTCTGGGATCTTATCCCTGGTGATTTTTTTTTTTGGAGAAATACCAACTTATAGAGATATCTGTCTCTTGCAGTATAGAAGAACTGAAAAGAAAGGAAGAACGTAAGTCCTTTTTGTTGGACAGTCTCCAAATGGTGCTGGAACTTCAGAATTCAACAAAATGTTTATATTGACAGCTTAAGCTACATCTTGAAATTTTAAACAATGGGCCAAGTCTTCCATTTTCAATGGTTTAGCCTTCTTCTTGCAAGTATAGTTTCCAGAATGTTCAAAACCATTTATATTTTCTTTGGCTAGAAGTGTGCCTGATGGTGACATGATTGGTGTGGCCTGGCCTACAGGAAGCACATGGAGCTAAGTTATCATAACATTTTCCTCTACAGTTCAGTGAACCAGAAGGACCCACCATGAATAAAGTTATAGAATGGAAAGGAACCCTAGAGCTCACTCAGGAAAGTCATCCAACTTCTACTCAAGCATATCCAGTATCAGGCTGCTTAATAGTAATAGTAATACAAATTATATGTATACAATATATTATAATATAAAATAACATTATTGTTATTATGTCAACAATAATAATTACAATAGGACCTTTTTTTTTTTTT
>JAQZBX010008789.1:15495-28637 GCA_029593785.1 Cabassous unicinctus | reverse complement strand
TAGTAAAAAGAAGGGTGTAATAGTGCCTACTTTTTAGGGTTGTTGTTTGGATGCACAGGGTTAGTATGTGTGAAGGTCTCAGAAGTGTGCCCAGCCCAGAGCTGCTGTGGTAGCTATTTCCATTTTAGAAATGAGGAAAGTGAGTTTTAAATTTTATTTGATATGTGACCTTAAACCTGAAAGGAGCCAGGACCAAAACTATGCATCTGCCCAACTATGAAGCCATACCTGGGCTTATCCTTTAAACATAATGCTTTCCCCTGTGCATGGTGGCCCATTTCATTTCTGAACAATCATTCATGCCAAAATCCCTTTTTATATTAAATCGAATTCTGGCTTCTTTTAATTTTCCGCTCTTGATGTCAGGTCTACCAAAACATAGCCCTTTGTCCTGAAAGATGAGGAATAGAAAAAGTGTAAAGTGCAAGCTTTATCTGACCCTCACTGTTTGATGGATACTGTTCAGACTCTGGACACTTTGTGATTTGGAAAAAAAGAGAGCAACACCCAGTTTGGAAGGCTCTCATGTAAGCCCCAAATGAACCAGACTGGGTCTCTTGTTTAATCATTTTCTTTTCTTGGCAAAGGTGGTGGTGTTTGAAGATGGTCATGCTTGGGTTGGTGGATTGCTGGTGTCAGGAGGAGGTTTATGAACGTGAGTGGTTCTGAAAGGAAAACTCACTTTTAAGGGGGATGTTGAGAACTTTAATACCTCTTGTTTCTGACTTTTGGCCTCAACTTCCATAGAAAGGAAGAGACACAGGTGTCTCTTTGTACTGTTAAAGAGTCTACAAAAATTATTCTTGGAACTGGGATTAATTTAGAAAACCCATACTAGTAGTGATGGAAAAGTTTTGGTAACTGATGATAATTATATTTACAATATAATATATATAATTAATTACTACCACTGAATCATACACTTAAAATTGGTTAAAATAGCAAATTGTATGTTATGTATGTTTTCACAATAAAATAAAAAAAACACCACAACCAACTCAAACTAATAAATTGTAGGGATTTTGGGGAGCAGACGAGATTAGTTAGTTCTTGATTATTTGTTGAAAGCCAAACTCTAAGTTTTTTTGGGAAAAATGCTCTTTTCACTTATTATTTGGCAGGTATATACCAACTAGTTAGTGTAGCCATAAATTTCTTTTAGACTGAAGGAAAAACCTAAGATAACATGTCCTTAAGGTTGAAGATTGAATTGGTACAATTTTGTGTGGTGGCAATGCACCAGAGAGATTATTCTTATGAATCACTGCAGAGTTTTTTTGTGCTTTAAAAACAATAACCATTTTAAAGGACACTAAAGGATGTGTCATAAATTAGTCACTGTTTTGCATGTATCATCCTTCACTTGTTCTCCAAGTTGAGTTGAGTCTTGGTTGAGTCTAACTCTGAAAATTATTTTTCTTTCTCTGTGCTGTAAAGCAGAACTGCCTCTACCACATAATCTAACATTTGATTATAAATGGTCTCATCTTTAGTTGTTTGGTCCTATAATGCCAAAAATTCTTGGAGGGGGAGGAATACGTCTTTCAGTCCCCTCTTAACAGTAGCATGGAGCTCAGTGTCTCCTGAATTTGTGTTTGGACTAATTATATAGTAAGATCATCATTAAAACACGATCCCCAAGAATATAAAAACAGCTTTGCCAATATATGAGGAATGATTCTTGAAATCTGTGAGATTTCTGAATATCCATAGCTAATGCTTAACTGACTTACTACATAGTTTGCTGGAAATTTGTCTTAGTCTCTTCCTCTTCTTGTCCCTGCCCCCTCCCTGCTTCACTCCCTCTTCTCTCCTGTCCTTTTATGACCGGCGTCTCCCCAGGCTACTTCTTGGTACCCCTCGTTCCACTGCTGTCCATGCTGTGCGATGCAATCCCTTGGTTTCCACCAATACCACTCCGACGAATGCTCTTACGGCCGCGTCTCTAGGGCCACTGACCGCTTAGTCTCTTCGCAACCTCACGTTTCCTTTGGCACTAAGCATCGACATGTTGAAAACCGATCGATTTTCCTCCCTGCAAAACTCATGTCTGAGTTTCTTTTTTCTGTCAGCAGAAATGAGTGTCCTCTGAGACTGACCATTGTTGTTCTCCTCCTTTGTGCTCCTCTTCCAAACTCCGTTGCTTCCCATACCCCTCCCACCCCACCCCTACAGCCGTGGCACCTTGCATGCAGCCCAAGCCTGGCTGCACATTAGATATCCCTGGGGAGCCCTTGGAAAACTGATGCTGGTCCGACTCCAGTGAATCATCAGTATGTTTTAAAATGCTCCAGGATTTTGTAACGTGCAGTGGAGTTGAGGGTCACTGCCGGAGATATTCAATACATATTTGTTAACTGATTAAATAGTAATTTTATGTATATCATAAATATGGGTTAATATTTTGGTGCTGGTTGCTATTCACTAGAATGCCAGGCCAGGTAGTATGTTTCAAATAGTCTTGATGACCAAACATCATAATCATTGATCCTTGGCACTGCTCTACCATGTAGAGAAACATTTATTAGGGAGGAGGAGAGGAGGAGAAAGGGATTTCTTTTCAAAGTGGTATTGTCTTTAAAAATCTAAATGAGAAATAGACATTTATCGTCTGTTTTCAATTAAATATTGTGAAATAAAATTTCAAAGTCTGCTTTTTCTGGGCTGCATGAATATGATTTGGTTGCCCATGTTTATGAAAGCATTAAAATGCTGTTTTCTATTTCCTATAGCTATATAGATTTCTAGTTTCTATAGGTTGCTAAATCAAGTTTGGTTTCATTTTTTTCTTTTTTCTCTTTTAATTAATTTTCTTTCCCTGCCCCCCCAACCCCGCCCATATTGTTTTGTGCTTGCTGTCTGCTCTCTGTGTCCATTCGCTGTGTGTTCTTTCCATGTCTGCTTGTCTTTTCTTCTCTTTCTCTTTAGGAGGCACCGGGAACTGATCCCAGGACCTCTGGTGTGGGAAAAAGGCACTCAGTTGCTCGAGGCACCTCAGCTCCCTGGTCTGCTGCGTCTCTCACTGTCTCTCCTCTGCATCGCCCTTTGTTGTGTCATCTTGCTGCACCAGCTTAGCTCTCTGCGGCGCGGGCCAGCTTGCCTTCACCAGGAGGCCCCAGGAATTGAACCTGGGGCCTCTCCTATGGTAGATGGAAGCTCAGTCACTTGAGCCACATCTGCTTCCCTTGGTTTCATCTTAACTCTTCAGGGAATACATCTGATCTGACAGACTTTGACAGTGAAAAGGCTATAAAATGATAAAGTTAAAAGCAGCAGAAATGACTTCATATGTTTTTCAAACCTGGGATCAGGGACCAACCTAGATACCAATAGTCTGATAGAGAATAAGTGAAATGTTCCAATGGTCAGTGAGGAGCAGTGGGGAAATCTAAGCCCTCACCTCCCCCCTGCCCCCCCCAACCCCCCAGTTGATGTGGCTGTTCAAGTTTGGGCCGTATTTTTCTCTAACAGAGAGAGAACGCCTAACCCATAGGTCTGATAGCTTTATCATGAGGATCACATGAGATTAGGGGTGTGACAGAGGCTTTGAAGAAGCATTAGGCTGAGGAGGAGAAGGAAGAGGAGGAGAGGGTGGTGGTAATGACGATAACAGAGCTGTGCAGGACAGGTCCAGCAGTTAAAGTAATGAGATTTCTCCAGTGCATTTGAAATGAAGCACATCTCCACAGAGCAGGTTTTGGGTGGTTCTTATTGAGTCAGAGGTGGTAGATGAGGCATTGCCGTGTTAAACTAATAAATGACATTAGTAAAGCCAGAAGTGGAAAAGAATACTGCCTGCAGTCTGCAAGCTCCCCGCCCCACACAGGTATCCTAGGTCCAAGGTTCCTATGCTCAGTGGTGATTGATTTCAGAATACAGTTGGAGAATTTGTTGTGGGAATAATATTTTTTTTTGTGGCAGTCCCTGGTTTTGTTTCTTGTAAAATTTTAGCACTCTGTTTCAACACAGTTGAATAGCATTGGTCTTGAGTTATGAAAATGAGCCACAAATCTATGGAAATATAATCTCAGATTTTGATAGCTGTATAATTGGTGCAGAAGGCAGGGAATTGGATTGATGATCAGGTTTTTGTAGGGGTTTTGATATAGTCCAACTACTTAATTTAGGGAAGACTTTTGGCTATTTTGTCAGGAGGTGTCATTTAGAATTGAACTTATTTTTTTTCCTTTTTGTTACTGTGAGTCTAATCTCTTCTGAACGATTGTTTCCCTGATGTTTTGTTTTATTTATTTTGTTAATATGGTGAAAGAGTTAATATTTACTGAAAGTTAGGAAGTAGTTCTCCCCTTAACTCAGGTAACATTTTGAATAAAGAAAAAGGTGGTAATGAGATGCAATTAACTCTTGGGTGTTTTCTATCTACTTGAAAGAATTAAGCTCAATTAAATACATTTTAATAAATATTTAAATATTTGTTATACTCCAGGAATGATAGTATCTGTTAATAATGCTTTTGACTGTAAATAACAATACCTGATTGACATTGGTTAATGAAAAGCACATAGATCAAAGTTTCCAGTTTTGATGCAATAGCTCTACAATGCTAGGGAAGACCCCAGCTCTTTCTGATCTGTCATTGTCAATGTGTCCTTAAGCTTGTCACCTCTTGGTCTCATTATGGCTACTACTGCTCAAGACAGCTCTACATTTCACAGCAATGAAGGATGAGGGAAAAAGAGGCTGAATGGAAAAATAAATTGTCTCTTGCCAGGGAGAAAAATTTGTCTCAGCCCCTTCCACACCCTTAACAGACTTCCCCAGAGCAGCTAGGGAAAAAGGGAAAGCAAAGATTTAGTGAATAAGAATCTGAATTTTATGATTGTCTGGGGCCAATCATAATTCACATTTAGCCTTTCCAAGTAGAAGCCTTTGCAAGAAAGAAGGAGGGGTGGTTTTTAGATGGGAGTCCAACCCCCTCTACCATAACAGCATATAATCCCAAATTTTGATAGCTGTATAATTGGTGCAGGAGGCAGGGAATTAGATTGATGATTAGGTTTTTGTGGGGGTTTTGATGTAGTCCAGCTACTTCATTTAGGGTAGACTCTTGGCTATTTTGTCAGGAGGTGTCATTTAGAATTGAAGGGATTTCAGGGAGGAAAGAGCAAGCCCTGGTCATCAAAGAACCTGCTACCTAACAGTAGAGAAAAGAATGGTGTCAAAGAAGTACAAGTCCAACAGTTATAGGAAGTGGGGAAGTTGAAGAAACTCTTGGAGAAGATAGCATTTGAGATGGGCACTGAAGTTTTCAGCAAGTGTAGATGGTCAGACAATGGACTTCAGACTTCTGCATAGACAAAATGGCTTGGGTTTGTATAGCAGGTGACCCAGGTGAGGAGACAGTGGTGTGATTGTTGAGAGTTGGAATCCCAAACCTGCCTTGGTGGTTGCTGCTTTGCTGCCTTAGACAGCAATGGATGAATGAAAATGTTCTGAAGGAGCTCTGAATGTCTGCTGTTATGTGCCAGGCTAGTGCTGGGTGCTCCTCTAAAGAGACTTCCACTTCCTCAGTGGAAGTGCTAATGGTTTTCCTCTCAGCGTTCCACTCATTTTGGGGTCACCCCTGGACTACACTGGAAATTGAACTTTGAATTCATGTGTGCTCATGAGGTCTATTGTTTGTAACCTGTAGATGCAGGTAGTATTCTTTAAGTGAGAAGACATCCTAAAGGACCTCGTCACAGGCTCGATTTTCTTAATGTTAAGTGATAATATCAGGCAGTTTAATGAACCAAGTTTGCTTTGAATCCTGGGGATTTACATTAGCTTCATTTTGAATGATAGTTAATAAACCATACCAAGTTATTTTTGGTATAATAATAGCAGTCATTGAATTAATTTTTCTGTAAGGAAAGAAATTAATGAAAAGAAGACATAATTGGGAAAGTAATGGAGCCAAGCCTTAGTTTTCTCTAAAGTTTCTAACCGCATAGCCCAACGCTGCTCCATACTGTGCTTAACTGGAAGCAAGACTGGAGATTCAGAGTGGAGGAAGAATTGAGAGACCCAAGAGACCTTTCAAAGATTGGCATTTGTGTAAGGAAAAAATATCCATGTAATCAAAAGATAAGCAATAAGATTGTTGCTATAGCACACAGGGGATTGGGTTGACCATAAGCCTGTGAATGATGGGGCTGCCAAACACTTAGGGAAGTAGCTTCTGATTCTTTGTCCTCTGGAATGAGAAAGATGATAGTTTTGCTTTTTTCTGAGTTGTGAGATTATATATATGTGTGCTATATATTTTTATACAATATTTAAGTATACTTTATTATATATATTCTATATCTAAGCTACGTCTATGTAGGCATTTTACCTGAAGACAAGATTCAGAACATCATAGCTGTTTTTTAAATATAGTACAATTATTACGCATAATTACTAAAGTTTTATGACTGTTTTCTGTGGGTCTTTAAACTCATTTAACTCACTCTATAAGCTTTTGCCCCTCAGGATAAGGCCTCACTGATTGATTTCATTACCCAGTTTTAAATGGGAACAACCTTCATGTTCTCTTATTTAATTGCCCTCTGATGTTTACTGGCAATTTGGCTATTTCTCATAAATGCTCCTATCTAAGAATTTGGAGAATTTTATACTATTATGCCCAGTTCCCTTTTCATTGCTGCCACTGGGGTTGCAGCAATGGAAGGATTATTATAATAAATCAAGAGAATATAACTCTGTTAAAAATAACATGGATCTGTACCCATTGCTTGGATCATGCAAAGTTGCATTAAGAAAATGAGATGTCCCTCATCGGAAAATGCAGGTTTTCTTGTCAAGAGCCAAGTGAATATTTTATTGTTTTTTCCCCTTTACCCCTTGTGAATAAGCTGTATTTTGCCTTGGCTTGCTTCAAAGTTTTCTCTCCACCTCTTATTTGAGTTACTTTTTGATTCTAATCTTGTGAGCTTACATTGCTTTTTAAGTCTAGGTTTTCTGGCATTAAGGGGATATTCTTATAGAATCATAAGCAGTTCTTAAACCCACTGGAAGTACAAGATGAAGATCTCAAAAAAGGAAAGCTGGTTTTTAATAGCTCTTTAACCTTTTGATATGTTATTTTTCTCACACCAAGGTAAGAAAAGCAGCATTTACCTACCTAAGTGCCAGGCACTTTACGCCAGTGTCTCATTTAATTATCATATGACAGGGAAAATCACTCAGTTTGGTGAAGCAATTAACCTAATATCTCACAGCTAGTAAGTGATCAAACAGGATTCGTACCCAGGTCAGCCTGTCTCCAAAGCTGGTTAGCTTCTTCTTATACAAGGCTGTTTCCTAATATAAACAGCAAATTCTCTGGAATGCAGATGTTCCTCATATCCTGTATCCGTGGCATGACAGTAGAAGTTTATGAATAGAAAAGGGGTAAATGCTCTGGCCAATCAGTATCTCTTTAGTTTCTTTTTCAGCAGCCACCAGAAAACTCTTTATCAGCTATGCTTCAAACAATCAAATGAAGATAGATATCCAATTGGCAGGAGCACCCCCAGATTGAAGATTTTAAATGTGCAAAGGACACTCTGGGCTGGTTATTACGCCCTTATCTCTCAGCTCCAAACCTCCCCTTCTAATTTTGTTTGTGGTGCTGGGGCTGAAAACCACATTTCTCCTCTGCAGCTGTTTCCCTTTAGGTTCTGCCAATAGTTGGTGCCAGGCTAGAGGAGGGATAACTGACCTGCTTATCCTGTTTGCCTCCTTTCCTGAAAGTGTCACCTCAGCAGCAGTTCTTCACCCACAAGAGGTAGTTTGTTTTCAAGCAGTTGAATCTGGTTCCTGGCTTTTTCCCAATATTCCCAGAGGCAGCTGCTGCATCATCCCCCTAAGACATCATTCCCAGTTGGGGACTGCTCTCTCCTCAGAGGCTGGGTGCAGTTGTGGGGTGCCACCCCAAACCCTGTGTTCTATGTCTTTAGCCCTAAGGGGTGGCTTTTTCTTGCTGTTGTTTCCCCAGGGTTTCCTTTGTGTCTTTTAGTACTCCAGTACCAATCCAACTAGTCCTTTATATTAAATCCTCTCTGTTAAAATAACCGTAGTTTCTGATTTCCTGGGTAGATCCTCACTGGTACATGATTTTTTAGAGAATAACTTCTAAGTTATGCTAACATTTGGCATGAACACACCCTGCTGTAAATACACACTGTCCATTACTGATATAAGCAAGTTGGGCAGAAATGGTAGAACAACATGAGGGATTTGCAAGCAAATTATGTTCAGGTTTTCACAGCACAATCCAGTCCTGGGATAGCATGTGTAATATTAGAAAAGAAAAGTAAAGAGCAGAAGACTGAAAGAAGTTGGTGTGTTCTGACATCAGCTTTGCCTCCGGGTTGGTGAATGACATTCTTTCTGGGCCTCAGTTTCCTCACCCCTAAATCTTGGATAATACCAACTCCTAAGTTATTATTATGAGGGCAAATGAAGTTAAGAGAATTAAGGTTACTTGAAGAAATTATAAAGTCTTGAATTAAAGTAATTCAAGAGATCATTGCTCTTGAGACGATCAAATAAATAGTATGTTGCCATGTTTAGCTTTGCTGTCTGTCTGTCTAAAGGGGTCTGCTGACATGGTAGCAGTCTGTAAGGTTAATGGGGTACAGTAAGGAAAAGAGGTGGGGGTGATGACCAAGCAGTTACTGAGGACTCACTCCGTCCTGGCATTGTGCTCAGTGAGTAAAGTTGTCCCATTCAACTTTAACTATTTTGAGAAAAAAAAAAAACTGATTTTGCTGATGTTAAGTGTCAACTTTCCTAATTATTCTCTGTTGCTGTCAGGATGAAGGCCACTAGCACCATCCTGTCTGTTTTACACAGTCATCGCTGATTGTGAAACAGACACATTATAGATAGTTGGTGATAAAATTGGTGTTAGACCACCAGATTCTTCTGGGGGGAATTGTAGCATATTGATAGACTCTTAGCTTTCATGAAAACCTTTTTGAAACTCTCCTTCAGGAATTGCTGACTCTACTTTGCAATTCCATAAAGTCATTGTGTTATTAGTAATTCACCATCCAACTAAAGGGCACTCTCCTGGTTAAACTCCACACACAACCAGGCACCTTCAGTGGTAGATCAGAAGTAAAACCAGGTACCGTTGATTGATGACCACGTTTGTGGTTTTGAGGCTTCAGAAGACAATCATTATGGTATTGCTATATAAACAAAAGAATGTTCACAGACCCATGAGCATGAGTGACCTACCAAAAACAGGAACATTGGAAGAGCAGAGTTCTTGGTGTGAGAAGAGGAGGGTCTATATTGGCATGCCCTTCTACCCATTAGTCTTTAGTTCAAGGCGCTGAAACATTGGAGTCTTTTCCTCATATGTAAAACAGTGATAATAAAATCAGGTTGCTTATCCCATGGAGATGTTATAAGGATGGACAGAGAAAAGTGTGACAGTGCTTGGTGAATTATTAGGCACCTGGCACATGTATTGGAGTTAAAGGGTTAACGCATTACAGGAAGGCTTGGGACTCCCCCAGTCCTAACGTTTAGCTCCCGGCCAATTTTAAGATTTTGGAATAAATTCACCAGTAATGGGATCTTGTGAGATGGTCTATCCACAGGCCTTGAAGGCATGCTTCTTGCTACCCTGCTTGCTGCAATGGTGCTCTGAGGAAAATGAATGACAGGGGATGCCTAGACCCCTTCACCCAGTGAGCTGCAAGAAGACAGTGACAGGAAGGTCTCTGTGAGTGAGCTGGAGGGATGCTGTTAGAGGGAATTCTGAGGCACTCTGGCAGAGCTCTTGATTTGTGCAGTGTGTCAAAAGCTGGCATTCTGTGCTGGATTCAGCAGATAGAGGTGTAGTTGCCAAAATTGCAGTCAATGAGGTAAAGAGGCATAGCTGACAGAGTGACAAATTCTGTGAGGGTGTAGTTATATCCCTTAATGAGAGGTCCAGATAGTGTGATTCTCAGTGTACAGAGAGGAACAGATTAAAAATAAAGCCTTACTCACACATGCCCAGCAATCTCGAGCGATTCATTGACACTTAGAGAATGTGGTAAGCAACATAATGCCATGAAAATATCAAATCAATCATATTGCTAATGTCTTAAAGAATTTCCTGACCACAGGGTATTTTCATATATAAATATACATTATAGAATTTTTATTCTCATAAATATATTCAGTGCCATTTCTATCTTATAAATGCAAAACACAGGGGTATATTCTTCATTGCCTAAGGTGAAATTACAATTTACAATTTCTTGGAATTAGTAATTCACCATCCAACTAAAGGGCACTCTCCTGGTTAAACTCCACACACAACCAGGCACCTTCAGTGGTAGATCAGAAGTAAAACCAGGTACCGTTGATTGATGACCTTTAATGGCAGATTTTGTGTTTCTAGAGTAAGGGAACTCATGATGAGGTATCCGAAGTCTGTATTTTTTTCAGAATCCTGGAAATGTGTAGCAAGAAAGGTAGTATTGACATTTCTCAGCTCAAAGACACCATCACTTCATTTATGGCACTTGTTGGCCTTTGGGTCTCTGAACTCACCTCAGATGAAGTCAGTGTGGGCCAGACTGACAGACCCCTTTATTATAGCTACTTACAACTTAACGTGTAATACTTAGAACACTTCTTGTACATTTTTTATTTAAAAATTTATTTTTATATTAATGTTACAAGTTACTTAGTTAACACAAGATTATAACTACAGTAACAATAAATCTACTTTAGTCAGTAGTTACACTCCCCCCTTGTATTTGTTCATTCCCAATCTTGAGGGATTTGGGATGATGTCCACTATGACTGCTGCAGGCTGAGAAGGGATATAGATAGTATGTGGCAGAGGAATGGATTTATTTTTTTTTTTTGCTTTCAGTAGAAGATATTCTTTGCTTTGGGAATGGGGCTGGTCCAGCATCATCATTTTGTTGGTTGTCCAGGGCAAGCCTGAAGAACTGGAGAGTGAGAGTTGGCAGCATATCTGCTGGGTTTCAGGGCTCAACTGGCACAGGATCAATCCAAAGACTTGAAGTCTCTGAGAAATATACTTAACAGGCAAATTGAAAATTATAGGTTCCCATAAAAGAAGTAGAAGAATCATGACTAGGGGATTTATAAATGTGTAGAACTATGTTATATTGGGGAATTAGCTTTTTATATATTCCCAGATAGAGCCTGCCCAGGGGGTGTTAATTTGATGAGGCTGTTGGCTTGCCTATGCTGTCTGGATATTCCTAGGTAAATATTTTAACAAAAACAGAAGTCTTTTCCAAGGATGATTTATTGACAAAAGCAGCAATTATCTGAGGGTCCCCTCCAAATCCTTAAAGAAAAGAATGGAGTAGATTTAGAAAAGAATCCATTCAGTAATTAAAAATAAAATTCAAAGTTAGAAAAGAATAAGATGACTGAAGAAAGTTTTATAGGATGCAGGCTGTTTATTTGGAAAGACAGAAGAATATAGGATGACTTAATGTGTGTTTTCACATATTTTGGAGGTTAGTGACTGTGCCATCTCTCTAGAGAGCTGAGTAAAGAGGAAATGGCTTTACATTTCAGCAAGAAAGAAAGCTGCAGGAAGAACATTTTGATTCAAGCATGATGAAAAACTAAAATAGGACACCAAGGGAAGATTTTTTTATACTCTTTTTTGAAATAATTATAGAGTCGCAGGAAATTGCAAAGAAATGCACAAGGAAGTTCTGTGTCCAAGAGAAGTTTTTGAATGATATCTACAGAGTTTTTTAAATAGAAAAATCTGGCTTGGAGGAAGGAGGCTAGACCAAGTGACATACCAAGTTCTTACGTTTTCTGGTTCTTTCATGAATCTAAGCCATCCTTATTCTCTTCCTATTACAGGTGGCTGGCCAGCACAGACCAGAGCACCTTGTGATGTATTGGATGTATGCTTCTTATAATCAATATTTAAGAATAGTCACTACTTATTGAATACTTTCGAAATCCTGGGCACTGTAATGTGACCTTTGTATTCATTCTGTAAATGATCCTGCACAATTTTCAAAGTAGGTTTTATGGTCTCTATTTTTAAAATGTGATAACTAGGGTTCAGAAATATTAAACAACTTTTCCAACACTCCATGCTCAGAGTAAGTGCACCTAGGATATGGATTTGCTCTAAAAGAATTGTCCTTTCTACTTTACTATGCTGCCTAGGAAGAAATTCAGATTTTTTTCCTAAGTAGAAAATTGTCGTCTTCCTGCATGCCTTCTTTCCCTACTTCCATCCCCTTCCAATTGGTCTCAAGATGCCAGTGATTTAGAAATATTTCCTAACAGAATACAAAGTGTAATTATGATTTTCATTATATAGATGAGGAAATAGAAAAGTTCTGTGGCATCTCCAGGCACAAGCAGAAGCAATTTCTATTCTGGTGGTATCTCAGATTCCCTCAACCTATTTATTTGTTCATAACATTTTTTCTTGAAGTGATTCCATATAGTTTCCTAGTGTCTCATATCTTTTAATGCTTTCATTGACTTGAATTTCATCATTTCCCTACCTGACAAGGTACTAAAATGACATTTCATTTTATTGCACCTACTGTTCTCTCCCTTGTCTTAGTCATAGTGGAGTCCTTTACTTGAAGAGCTCCATGTAATGACCTGAATTGCCGCTGTCTCAGGGCTTTTTCATGGGAGATTTTTGGGTCATTGAGATTTTGAAACTTACCTGGGATAGAGAATATCCCCTTTAGTGCTATTTAAAAAATATTTATTTTTTACTCCTGGTTTTAAAAGATTGCATTCTTATTTTCAAAATTTTGAAAAATATGGAAAAATGTAAAAAAGCCTATTAAAATGGAAACCCCCTGAGGGAAAGACCCCATGAGACTCCAGTAATTAGATCCTATTTGGAGTCAAGGGGAAGTCCCAGATACCTTCAAAAGGCCTCACCACTGGCCCCTTGAGAACTAACAGGTGGGATAACCAATCAGAACAGCAAACAGTTGAGGCCCCTCCTCCAACATCAGGAAGGGGAGGAGTAAATAATGGCTTACTAAAAGTAGACCCACAGGCCCAAAGGCTGTCTCTGCCTAGAGGAGCCCTCATCTACAAGTTTAGGTGTGTAATTCTGTTCTTTTCTCCCATTTCTCAATAAACTACTGGCCTTAAAAAAAAAAAAAAAA
>JAQZBX010008789.1:0-15395 GCA_029593785.1 Cabassous unicinctus | reverse complement strand
TTTAAATGCTATTTACTTTTAAAGTAAATATAAAACACACATAGGGCACAAAATTAAAACAGGATAAGAAGGTATAAAATGCAAATTAATTTTTCTTCTTAACACCCCCCAAATTATCTATAACATTTTCTCACCTCTTCCTGATAAATTTTTTTTTAAAATATACAAATAGGATATTATATACTTGTTCTGCATTTTGTATTTTGCATTTATTATTATGTCTTGAAACATAAACAAATCTACCTCATTTTATCAACCTTATATAATTCCATTGTATGGATCTACCATAATTTATTTCATACATCCTTTTGATAGATATTTGTTTCCTGTCTTTTTTTGCTACTTCAAACAATACTGCAATAAACATTTAAAAAATACATATATTACTGTCTTTTTGCCAGCATATATGTAGAGTAGATTCTTAGTAGGATGTACACCTAATAATGTCCACAATCACTTAGGCATTTTAAAAATTTGCCAAATACTGATAAATTACATTTCAAAGATTGTTTCAGTTTAGATGCCCACCAAGCGTTTAGCAGAGTACCTGTTTCTCCTCACTCTTGCAGTACAATTTACCTTTTTTTTTGTTGTTGTTGCAAATGTTACAGATGAAAAATGTTTTGATATCAGTTTCCTTGAGGATGATCATCTTTTCAGATGTTTATTGATCCTTTTTATTTATTTACTATTTACTATCCTTTCATATCCTATGTGCGTTTTTTACTACACTCCAATGAGCAGTTTATAGAAGTTTTTGTTTCTCTACATTTTCAGTTATATTTCACATTATCAGACTTTAATTTTCACCAACCTGATGGGTGTGAAATGGTATCACTGCATTTTTCCTATGAGGTTGAGTATCTCTGTATGTTTATTGATATATCCATTTTCTTTTCTGTGGACTGCCTGTTTAGCAACATTTGCCCATTTTTTCTATTGATTATCAAACATCTTTGAAGAAATTATGTTCAAGAGATTGAAGAAGTGTCTAGAGATTCCCCTATTCAGGACTTTATGGCTGATTTCTTCAGTGCTTTAGAAATGTTAGGTTTGGTAGCAAGGGTGATCCTAATTTCAAGTGACAGAGATAAAGCAGACAGAGAAATGGACAGTTAGTCTGTGAGGATGCAGAGTTATTTTAGTAGCCAATTTAAAGAACTTACCCTTCAAATTCACCTATGCTTGAATCATGTATATTGTGGTAACATGTTGGAACTGTGACCAGAGTTCAAAGCCATAAAAAAAGGGCCCCATGACTATTTACTGAGTGAATCTTCAGAACGACAAAAAATAAGCACAACGTAAGCCATGCTATCATTAAATTTATAAATTTATATTTAGAAAAGAAAAATAAAGCATATTCTGTACATTGTGAGACAATTATGCTTAATTAAATAAATGATAAACATAATATAAAAAAGCATCTGGTAGAGTGTATCTGTGTGTGCACTAGCAGAAAAATATTCAAATGTTCATAGTGGATATATTTGAGTGATGGCATTCCTGATGAATTTTAATATTTTTACAAGTGCTCTTTGTTATTTCTACACATTCTGTAATGTACACTACTTTTGTAATCCACTGAAATTACAAAAACGCAAACTCAAAATTTTGGTTAATTAGCATTTCTTGAACTCTTGGAAAACATGGGTTATTGTACTATTTGTAATTGTCTTTGCACTGTCCATAATTCTCTTTTGCTTCTAGGTTCATTACATTTTCAGGAGCTACACCACCCTTTTAGCACCTGGGGTTTATTGTTTCCCATCAACAAAGGAAACACAAAAGAAATACAATGGTAAATTCCCCTGATATAACACAATAAATATTATTTTTCAGATTTTGTCAAATAATGTACTTTTTATAGTTATCATTTTAAAATAGAAAATTAGCATTGCATTATTAATTTTCATCTTCTATATAGTTAATGTAAATATCCTTTTTAATAGCTATATGCTGTTTCGTGTGTTTTTGTACCATAATTTATTTAAACATTGAACATTGTAGCCCCCATAGGATTTATTTCTTGAATTCTCCTCTCTTATTTATTTACACTCACTTCCAAGGTGACTCATTAGTTTTATGGTTTTAAATGTTATCTGTATATTGATGACATCAAATTTGTATCTCTAACCCAAACCTCCCCTGAACCCGACTATGATATCCAACTTCTATCTGCTATCGTCATTTATTAGTCTAATAGGCATATCAAAATTACCAGGCCCCAAACTGAACTCCTGATCTTCATCTAAACCCCCAAAACTAACTGCATCTTTCCACATGCTCAGGCCAGAAACCTGGTAGTCATCCTTTATTCCTCTCTTCCTCTTTCACTCCATGTTTAATTCATCAGTGATTTCTGTGGGTCAGATAATATCAGAGTGTAAGAAGTGTTAGTATTTAGGTAATGAGTTGAATCAATCATCTCTTCCCACTATTTCTTTCTTTAAATTTCACTTATCCATAGTTAGATTTCTTTCCAGACTAGTCTGGGGGTGGGACATATGTTATTTCTCACAATTGGATTTAACTGTTTCATCTATCATTAATTAGTTGTGATTAATTTCAAAGACTTTCCAAGTATTTTTGTATTCACCAATATATTTACCATTTCTGGTGTTCTCTATTCATTCCAGAAGATCTACATTTCCTTGTGGTTTCACTTCCTTTCAGCCTGTAGAACTTCCTTTAGTATTCTGGAAGTTTGGGGTCTGGTGGCAACAAATACACTTTCTTTTCATTTTACCTTCATTCTTTGAAGTATAATTTTTCTGGTCACAGGCTTTTGTGTTGACAAGATTTTTGTTGTTTGTTTTTGCTTTCAGCACTCTAAAGAGGTTGTTCCATGCTCATTTGGCATCCATAGATTCTGATAAAAAATCCACTATATTTTAAATTATTGTTCTCTATTTGCCATTTTTCTTTGGTGAATATCAATATTTCCCCCTTTATCTTTGTTTTTTCTTTTTTCAGTTTGAATATGATATGTGTAGGTTTTCCTCTTTTTGAATGTATATTTTAAATTATTGTTCTCTATTTGCCATTTTTCTTTGGTGAATATCAATATTTCCCCCTTTATCTTTGTTTTTTCTTTTTTCAGTTTGAATATGATATGTGTAGGTTTTCCTCTTTTTGAATGTATCCCTGGTTCATTTAATTTCTTGAATCTATATGTTTGTGTCTTTTACCAGATTTGGGAATTTGTAGTCTATTATTCTAATATTTTATTTTCTTCCCCATTCGTTCTCCTTTCCTTCTGAGACTCCAATTACCCATATGTTAAACTTCAAAATTGTTCCACAGGTTCTCAAAATCTGTCCATTTACCTTTTCCAGTTTTTCCTTTTCTTTTTTGATTGGATGATTTCTATTTATCTGTCTTCAAATTCACTGAATTTTTCCTCAGCATATCTTTTCTCTTAAAAGTGGGTCATATTTTCTTGACTCCTTGTATGTAAACATATTAGATTGTATCCTGGACATTGTGAAAGTTATGTTATGGACATTCTGGATTTTGTTACATTGCTCTCAAAAGCGTTGATATTTTGTATTACCAGGCAATTTTCTTAGAGTCAAATTTGTAGCCTGTCATTTCTGCGGTGGATAGTTTTATTCCAATCTCAGTTAAGTTCTTTTTTTAAAAAAATAGTGAGCTGTGGAGTAGGTGTTGCAACTCCACTGGGGTTCCAGGCCTGGCTGGCACATGGCCAACCCAGACTTGAGTCTCTTGGATGTACACCTACAAACTCCAGCACCAAGTATAGGTTTAAATAGAAGGGACCGATGAGCCATGTGTAGGGAAGACACAATTGAGTCCAACTTTGTCACTCTCAGGAGCACAAACTCCAAAGTAGGAACCACTGCCACGGTACCAAACTCTGGAGCTATCTGCCCTGACCATAGGACCTGGGTATCTCCAGAGCCCTCAGGAGCCTCAGTATTTGGGATAGTATCTACTTTGGCAGTCTATGAGATCCTGCTGAGATGTGCATAAGCGTTACTTCTGGGATGACCTTCTGACTCACTTTGAAGTCCCTTAGCCACATAAACTCATTTGTCTTTACTTTTTCCTCCTTTTATTTGAGATCTTTTCCTAGTTGCATTGCTAGTTGGTGCTTCGTAGTAATCCCTTGGTGCCAGGGAGGCTCATCCCTGGGAGCCATGTCCCACGCTGGGGGAAGATATGCCTTTATATGCTGAGTTTGGCTTAGAGAGAGGCCGCATTTGAGCAACTAGGGGGCTCTCAGGAGTCAACTCTTAGGCATCCCACAACAATATGCTAAATTTCAATTTCAAGAGCAACGGCTTATGAGCTTAGTTGTCAATATCAAGGGCCCATCAGGATGGCGATCATCCTTCTTTGCCAGCTAAGTTCTTAAGCCTTATCTTTTAGCTGCTTTCAGTTTGTCTCACACATGCATGTTTCAGGGGTCAGCTAGAATCATGCTGGGCATATATATAGAATTAAAAATTTACTTCTCTGGATTTTTCCTTCCCTTGGTTCCCTAGTCACTCTTTAATTTCCTCAGGCTTCTACCCTTGGTTCTCACACCTAGAAAGAGGATGTGTTTCTCTATAAATATAGAAAGAAATAGGAAGCTCACTCTCTCCTGATTGCTTGCTCTAACTTTTGGCTCCCCTCCAAATTGTTTACTTTTTAAAAAAGAATCTCCAGATCCCTTAGGTAATTTTTTTTCTTGTTTTTATTTTTTATTTTATTTCATTTTTTTTGCTTTGGCATTTGTGCAGAAATTTGAAAGATGAAAGATCAGTATTAGGAGCACATTACTTCATACTAAAAGAAGAAAACCCATTCCAAGTATTTTTTAATTGAAAAGTTTATCATGATAATTGTAGAGTCACATGCAGTTGTAAGAAATAATACAGTGATATCTCATGTACACATTACCCAGTTTTCCCTAATGGTAACATTTTGCAAAACTGTGGTATATCACAACCAGGAGATTGGCATTGGTACAACCCACTGAACTTATTCTAATTTCCCCAGTTTTGTTTGTACTCATTTGTGTGTGTGTGTGTGTGTGTGTGTGTGTGTGTGTGCGCATATGAGAGAGAGAGATATTTAGTTCAATGCAATTATATGTGTAGGTTTATGTATCCACTACGACAGCCTTCCAAGTGTTTTTGAAAAGAAATCATTAACCATTACAGTTTATAATGGTTGTTAGGCTTTGAAATAATTTCTTCAGCTGTTAAGCTTCAAGTCACATAACCTGTTATCATTAACATTATCGTTTAGGAATTGGCACTCACAGAGGCTCAGGTTTTAGATGTGTTCAGAGATGAATGTGGCCATTGGTGGACTTACAGTGCTTCTGGTGTCTAAGATGAATGCCAAGCTGCTGCTATTATCAGCCAGGTAGGAAAATACTGCCGTTGGAAAGGACTAGATGTCTGGCCATGCTCCCCCTCTGAAAAGGATTAAATGTTATTGAGTAATTATACCAGTGTAAAAAAGTAAAGAATTTGTTAATTCATTTAATAAAATGAATAAATTTTCTTTCCAGATTGTAAACTAGTTTGAGTGCAAGAACCACTTCATTTTTGGGGGTCTTCCCTTTTGCCCCTTTACTACCCAGAGTTTCCTTTAGTGCTTTGCATAGAGATGTTTAATTCAGGTTTAAATATAAACACATATTGTTAAATAGAATTGAAAAGTAAAATTGTGTTATGTGTTTTCTCTGCTTTTTAACTGAGGTTAGTATTTTTCAAGGCTTATCTCCTTATTATGTTTATTTTCAAATATGTTATAGTACATGAAAGTATTTTACTGATGCTTGGTTTTTTGAAGGTGGTGTCACTACCTTTGATAAAAAAGTAATCAGGTGAGCATTTCCTGGTGGAGATAATCATCAAAGCTTGAAAGTGCATATTTCCTTTCAACTATTATATTTGTGGTGTACTTTAGTCTATCCCCCATCTTTCTCTGTCTCTGATTCTTTCTCTTTGAAGATACTTGTTGTGAAAGGTATTACAGCCCAGCATTAAAAAAAAATCAACTTTTCTCTAATGGACGATTCATGTTAGGTGATAAAATGGTAGTATTTGTGTCTTGGGTTTTATTTGGTGTCTAGTATACTCTCAGAAAAAAAATCAGAAGTAATTCACAAATTTTTTAGTGAGCAAACACTGATAAAATTTCTGTATTTTCATATAATTAGGGATTCCAATTAGGAAGTAAGAGTTGTATGTAGTTCTTCTTTTCTAACTTCTTCAATTTGGGATTTGAGTTTAACTTTTTCTGCCTATCTGATGAAAATTTTTAAATAATAGAAATTAAGTGTTCACCTATCTATGTGGATAAGTTGAAAATAGGACAGCTAATGAGGGGTTGGTGGAGCCAACACAAGTGCTCTTTGGGACAACTCTGACATCATAGGGACAATGGGAATTATAGAAATGGCTTCTCATGTCAGAATAGTCTCCATCTGAGTCCCAAATGAGGACACTGACTAATTGTGTGTTCAAGGGAATTAAAATATACAGACAGAATTAAAATATACAGAACAGACAGTAAGGACAACTACCAACTACCACTGTTTTCTAACTGATTTTTTTTTTTGTTCATTCATTAATTCATTCATCCAATAGTCATTGAGTGCCCATGGTATGCCAGGCATGTACATAAAAACATGCTATGGCACAGTAACTTCTTTCAAAGAATTCAGGTGGTTTGATTTATTAGTGCATACCCACCATAAGCTGTTTAAACATTAAAGGCCCTTCAACTTTAAATTGAATTAACTTCTGTTGAATTTGCCTATCACTCTTAACACATACCCCTCTTCCCAAATCTTCAGAATTTGGGACTTAGCCTGACCAGTAAATCACTCAAAGTCCAGAGTACTAACCATTACACCATGGGGCTAACATTAGACCAGTAAATCAGAATAAGGAAACTGATTATAGCATTGCCTTCCTGAGAAAGAAGCACACCATGCTCTGCTTCCCTTCCTCTGGAGGCTGAGACTGCTGACTTCTCTGGCCATCTCTCCAAAGCAGGGCTGATGATCACCCACCTCATCTGACCAAGGAGAAGATGAAATGAGGCTGTGTTCCAGGCTCTGGAGATTCAGACTTGCCCTAAGACCTGGTCCTGCCCTCAAGAAGGCCACACCCACATGGGAGAGGGATGCACATGTTTATGCTAACTGTCCTGTGAGAAGGGTGAGAGCAGCACTGGAGAACTATTAGGATGGATAGGGGAGCTGGAAAGGTTTCCCAGGATTGGGCTCTGAGAAAGGCCAGGTAGATGAACCCTGTCCCTGATTGCATTGCTGCAATAGACTCATGACTACACCAGCCTGGGGCTTGATGGCGAGAGTAACCACAATTAGTCTTTCGAGGTGGTGCCATTAATATTTATGCTGGGATAACCAAGACATGTGTTTGTATGCACATATAATTTATAAATATGTGTAATAATTATTATAATTTTTAGATATGAGGAAATTGAGACCCAGAGAAGTTAATTTCTGCAGGTAGGGCTCCACAGCCAGAGAGTAGCAGAGGTGATACCCAAGCTATCCTTTGGACATTGCTTTAAGAATCTATTTACAGGGCATCATATTTATTTGATAGTGAGTTAGATGACCAAAGGGTAAACCTTCTTCAAGATACTATTGCATTGGTTCTTGAAACCCAGAGAAAATTAAGTTTTTTTATGTTACTTTATTGTTTAAAATTAAAAAAAAATTTTTTTTAAAGAAGCTTTAGATTACACAAATGTTACATAAAAAAATATAGAGGATTCCCATATACCCCACCAAGCTTAAAAAGTAGGAGAGGGTGGTAGATGTAAATCATATCGTGTAACAAATGCTCTAAACTTGTGAATGCTTTTGTAAGTTACTGGATGATGATAGCAAAGGTGAGGAAGCTGTTATTGAAGGAGCCAGTTGAGTACATTTCTTGACTTCCCTACCCATGCATTGTCACCAGTGACACAAAGAATGTCTGCTAACTTGTCAACAGCACTCACAATGATGGTAGCACCGTGAAAACATATTTAGTGAATGAGAGTCTGTTGATCAGATTTCTTGACCCCTACTGTGTATGCCCAGGCATTGTCATAGGGTATACAAAGATGAAATGATCAGCCTCTGCTTTTAAACTGTTCACTATTTGGAAGAAAGAAGATCGTGTACTAGGCCAACAGGATGTTACCAGGATGAATCCTTACCCATTAAGCACCATTGCTTTCATCAGTATAACTACAGCCATAGCGTCATGATTGCTGTTCAGAGTAATGACCGAGAGTCAGTAGGAAAATGTTATATTTCTCTGCAAGAAGGTAGAGACACAGGTAATATGTCTTAGAAAATTTTACCTTAAGAATTGAGAATGCAAAAGTTTTGGGGAAATTCTAGTTTCTAGGAGATTTACATGAAAGCATGATTATTCTTTCTGACTTGGTCCCGGAGAGCCCTGTGTAAAAGGTATTGTGTTGTGTTTTCCAAGTCTATCTTCACTGATTTAGGCTTGCTCATGTACAGTGTTTCATTCTCCTGTTTGGATGAATTGCTTCTGTTTTACTTGAAATAGGGCCCAGTAGGGTATTTTGTGTGTAAACTTCTTTAGTCCCACTTAAGAAATAAAAATTCCTTGTCTACTGTTCTTTAATCTTATTGACCATTATTAAAGAAGCTAAGATTTACTCATGATATGTTTTGTATATTTATCAGTCATTCCCTTTGACCAGCATTAAATTAACTTGAGCAATACTTTCATATGATATATTGCATTATTTTGTATTAGTAGACAGTGTTTGATGTCATTACTAAAAAGGAATATTTACAGAACCTTATTTCTTCAACATTAATTGAAATCTAAAACAACTCTTAAAATTGTAAATGCCTTCACTCTTTTTTACAGAGTTTTAGAGATGTCACTATCACTTTGGGACACCACACACTCTGTCTGTGCTCATTCACATATTACAGACGACCTGGGACGAAGCTCGACATTCCCATTCTTATCAACACGGTCATTTGCTTATGATAAAAACAGTTCTGCTATTGCTCGTAAACACATCAGACTTGTCCAGGATATCATGTCGTTTTACATCCTTCATTACACCTTATAAAAAAGAAGCATATAATCACAAAGCAGGGAATTTAGATAAACCATGAGGATTTGGGGCTGACTATAGCACCCTTGGATTATAGAGACAAAAATGGTCGTTTGTGTCGAGAGGTGATCAAAAGCACTCCCTCTGTCTGTGTCATCAGATACTTTGTAAACGCTTTCTCATAGTAAAACTAACAAGACTATTGCTAGTCAGGTGTAGTTAGCAGAGTATAAATGATATCATTTTAAAGTTGTGGTTTGTTTTACTTATACATCTCATTTATGCACTTATGTTTGTCATTTATGTTCTGCCTATGTGTTGAGTCACATTAGAACTTGAGGATTGGGGGCTTAATGTTTTAGGGGGATTTCTTTGTCACTGTTGCTACTGGGGGACTAAAGGAAAAATAAAAAGTTAATCCTGCTTTATAGTTACCTACAGATGAGTTTTGACAATGTACACCCATAAATGCCTATCAGCACTTTCATGGACAATTGAATAATGTGTAACTAGTGGCATTAAGACCAACTATAGGAAGAATATCTTCTTACCTTCTGCTTTTTTTATTTAAATTTTAGATTCATAGCCAAACCATGTGCCATAGCCCTCAATATTCAGGCCAATGGACCACAAATAGCCCAGCCAAATGCCATTCTGGAAAAGGTCTTCACTGCAATTACAAAGGTATGATTGTGCTTTCCTGGGGGATGAACGGTCACTGTTCTCCATCTGAAATCACCCAACCCTTCCTTCTCTCCGGTTATCAGCTTTTGCCCAGCCTCATGCTGGAAAGTGAGTGCTCAAAAAGAATAAAATTCATGGCAAGAACAATATGGTAGAAGCTGAATAAATATGAGCATTTTTGAGACCTTTTGGTTTAGTCTCAAGTTGATTTTAGAAGCTTGCCTGTGAAGAATGGTCTAGATTAGTTAGTGATTCATCACTTCTGTGCCTCTTTTAATCTCACACGACATGAAGCAATACGTGCAACAATGTGGTACTTTTCGGAGGCAAGAAGCTAAGGAATATGATTTATGTTTGTGTGAAAAAAATGCCTGTTTGCTTATAGCATTGTCCGTCTATTCCAGTTGTGATAAATAGGCAAACGTGAACCAAACATAAAACGAATAGTTGAAGAAGAAGGGAGTTGTACCGTGAAGGAATGAAGGATGAGGGTCAGGAGAGTTGTAAATGAAGAGATTGGATCACTGGGGAGAAAAAAGAGGGAAGATAACCTGGTGGGAATTAAAGCTCAACCTGGGAGTGGTATGACAGAGCAGACGACAGGAGGGAGGAGGGACAGGGGAAGACACCTCCTCTGCCCCCACCTCAAGTTGATGTCGCCACAAGAACAAGGAGGGGAGGAGAAATGGAGAAGTTAGAAACCTACAAGCTAAGGCCAGAAGAAAATAAAGCAAATGAGAGAGCCCATGTATCTTTTACAGCTGGTGAGATAGTCTTACCTGGAAAAGAAACAGGGAAAGAAGAGAAGTCTAACGTTCTACAAGACGTATTGTGTGCTTGCTTTTTAAGTGACTCATTTTCCCTCTTTCATTTTTCTGGGAGAGTTATTCAGGCTTCTAACATGCAACTGGGCACCGTTCCACATTTTGTTCTTTTTTTTTTTGTTATTTGTGCTGCTAATCATTTGTGCAACTTGTTTTTCTGTCCTAAAACTATTAACTCATTTATTCAAACACTTTTGCTTATTTTATGGTCTTTATTTCTGCCAGGATTCTCTAGCATTTCCCTCTCTATCCTTTTAAAGAAGATATTTTTTCCTGGAAAAGTATAAGAAAGTACCCAGTAATTTTTATATCTCTGCTAGAAGACAAGAAGAATTAATGGAATTTTAGGGAAAGCTCTTTTGGTAGTTTTGTGGGAGGATTTTAAATTGCTAAGTTCCAACCTGAAGGGACACATATCCTATGGAATTTAAAGGAAGAAAATATTAAGGAAAACTTGCATTTTCATTTAGCATATCAATTTACTGTAGCACAACGCCTTGTTCTCTCTTCATTAAAAACCCAGATGTGTAGGGAGTTATCAGATTCATTTTTAAATGTGATTGTGACGTATTTTTATTTGTTTTGTGAACTACTCTAAATGCATTAAACGTGCAATATTCTAAATGAAAAATAAAATGAGTTTTCTGCCTGAATTGTATGCACCTCTTTAGAGTCATGCAATGGACATTTTATTTCCCTTGTCTTATGTTTATTATGGTTACTGGAAAAATTTCCCTTACAAAGGTAATAAAAACGTTTTACAGCCAGGTTGACTGCTTTGGAGAATATTTACTCCTAGCTATTTTATTTTATTTCCCCAACATTTTATTATGAAAAATTTCAAATATACAGAAAAGTTGAAATTACATTGAACTCTCATATCCACTATTTATGTTAAATGTTTACCTACATACTATAACTAGAATTTGATATTTTTATGGTCCTTGTTTTTTAGGTAAATTTACATACAGTAAAATGCACAAATTTAAGTGCATAATTCATTCCATGAGATTTCACAAATGCACAACAATTAAAACTCTTATTAAGATATAGAATATTACCTTCATCCCACAAAGTCTTTTAGCTTCTTCCCACTTAATTCCCACTTTCATCCCCTCCCAGAGGTGACAATTGTCTTTATTTTTTTCACCATAGATTAGTTTTGCATGTTTCAGAACTTCATATAAATGAAATCATGCAGAATGTAGCCAGATTTTTTCACTCAGTATTTTTGAGATTCATCCATGTTGTTGCATGTATCAGTAGTTTGCTCCTTTTATTCCTGAATAATATTTCATTATGCGATATACCATAGTTTGTTTATCCATTATCCTATTGATGGAGACCCAGGCTATTTCCAGTTTTGACTATTATGAATAAAGCTTCTAAGAACATTCTTGAGAAGTTTTTTATGAACATAAGCTCTCATTTCTCTTGGATTCTATGTTAGCTTTCTGTTGCTGCTTTAACAAATTATTACAAACTTAGTGACTTAAATAACACAAATATATTGTCTTACAGTTCTGTAAGTGAGCTACTGACACAGGTCTCACTGGACTAAAATCAGTTTGGTTGTTGAGCTACACTGACCACTTTGATTCACATCTAATTGTTAGATGGTAAAGAATTTTTTCCTCTGACTACTTTCAAACTTTCCTCTTTATCTTTGTTTTTTATAATATCAGTGTGATGTGCCTAGATGGGCTATATTTTATACTTATCCTGCTTGATTCATCGAGCTTCTTGAATCTGTAAATTTTTGTATTTCATCAAATTTGGGAAAAATCTGGCCATTATTTCTTCAAATATATTTTTCTTTTACCCTGCTACTTTCTTTCCTCCTGAGACTCCAATTACACATATGTTATACCAGCTATAGAAAAAGAATAGCCTTTCAAAAATCAGCTATGGAGAAGTTACAAAACTTTGGAAGACTATCAAAATGTTCAGTGTTATGGTCCCTGAACCACAGTTTCTGAGTCCTTCTGAGTTGTTACATACATACCCTGCTGGATTATTGGTTTCAGCTTTCCTTCCATTCCTGAAGATTTCCCTGGCTATCTCCATAGTTTCCTGCCTTTTGGATACAGAGCAATGCTGGAACCTTTTATTCATGAAGACCTTTCTTAGCCAATGCTTACAGAGACCACTTCCTTTTCTTAGGTGGGAAAAAGTCTTGGGAGGTGACTGAGTGATAGTGATATGCCCTGCACAGTACTTCCTCCCAGTCCACATTGGGCTTCTCCTGATTCCATCCTGCTGCAAACAGGTAGGCTGCTCTGTTCAGGCTACCATTTAGGGAGTTTCTGGTTGAAAATGTCAGTAATGAAATATTCTCCGGAGTCAACACTCTCTTTTTGTTTCTCAGTAAAACTCCAGCTTTGTATCAGTTCTTGACACCCCATTCCTAAGAGAAATCCTCATCTCAAAGTCCTGGAAATAGGTCCCTCAGCTCTGATAGACTTTGCTTCCCAAATACACATGCAAGAAGGAGCACACACACAAGAAGGAGCACATGACGTTGAGAACAGGCTTATTGGTGGCTGTGTGGATAATTCATTCTCTCTCTTTTCTAGAAATAAACAATACAGGGCACAATGGTTGAGAAAGAGAGAAGGGTAGAGGATGAGGGCAGTAATGACCAGGATCAGAGTCAGGGTGTTGAAGATTCAAGGACCCATGTTAGATGGTCCAGAGAGGTATCCAGAGGAAAAGGTAGAAGTCATGTTTGAAGATCTTTGTGGTAAAAAATTTAATAAGTGTTTGATACCAAGTTGTTGAGGCAAAGGCCAGGGAGTTTGTGGTTCTAAGCAGTTCTTAAACTTCTAGTCAAAGAGGTTGAAGTTGCAGGGTCAATAATCCAGAAGGTTAGATAATAAAGACAAAGAAACTAGTGGCTCTGGCCAGGAGTGGTGCTTCTAGCTAATTTTAATGATCATATTCTCTTAGTTTCTAAGGTAATTCCTTTAGAAATTTTACATGATTAAAACAGAAACCTCTTGTTTTAAATATAAATGAGCAAAAGTTGGAACTGCTTTTCCTTGTATTCTTTGTAATTCTCCAGTCTTACTTGTGATATGATAAAATCAGAGGTCAATTGACCTGAATAGGAGGAACAGGACTTGGAGAGACTTAAACAAAGTGTATCTGTGTGTGTGATCATCAGTGCTCTGGTTTTGGCCACGGTTCCAAAGATAGCAAAGAGAGCATATGGCTATCATCTTTCAAATGGGTAAACTCTAATATGTACAAGACAGTCTGTATAATTTGTAGGGCCCCTTGTACAGAAAGCACACATAAAGTACTGTTAAATCTACAAAAATATAAAGCTTTTCCTTTTTCCACAGTCTGTGTCTGGACCTGCACAGGTTGTTTTAGTTTGCTTTTTGATATCATGCTCCCTAGGGCATGGGAATACTTACTAGACAAATGCACACCTGGACATGAGCCTGGGGCTCTGTTCTAACTTAATGCACAAATGGTCCATGAGCAGCTGAGTTTCCTCTCTTTCCAGCCAATGGACCATACGGTACCCAGGGCTGCACTCATACCATGCCCTGGCCAGAGGTGGGGAAGTTGAGACAGGTCTGTCCCATTTCCTAGGGCCCACTGCCCTAATCCACAGTGGTCAGTTGAACTCCAAGTGTATAGCAACTTCCGTTCCGGGACATGCTGGGTACCTGGATTGGGGGTGGGTAAGAAATGCTTCCCCACTGAGTAACCCACCAAATGCACACAGGACACAACTGACCTTGTCCCTCTCTGTGGTCACACACAGGCCCCCACTGGGAGCTGAGGGCAAAAGCATTTCCTAGGCAGAGGTGTAGAGGGGGAGGCCGGCAGGCCCTGGGGATCCAGGGGTCAGGGAAGCTTGTAACTGAGAACCTGGGCTGGGGAAGTGGCAGTACTGACTGTGACCCAAGACTCTAAGCCCCTGGCATGTGCTACATTGTCTCATTGGATTTTACTTATGAAGCACAAATTCAATTATAAAATTAAGAATTTGAAGATGGCAGCTGCAGAATTTCAAACCCCAATCAAGGGGTCCTCCCTCCTGAATGTGATTGCATGACCATGAAGCCTGCTTTGCCTGTGTAATTCTCATCTATGAAATTAACTGAAAATTTTGAACCCATTTCTAGTCTCAAGTAGCTTTTCTTTTGAGGTAACATTATCTATTTTTCTCTCTTTCGCTCTCTTTCCCCCCACAAATCTAAAGTTATATAAGCAATTCAGAGAACCTATCCCTATTGCAAAAATTATTAGAAGCATTGGCTTTTGAATCAGTCAGACCCGGGCTTTGTATACTGGAACATCAGCTCTGCGGCTTGCTAGCATTGTGACCTTAGCAAGTTGCTTAACTTCCCTAGGCTGCAGATATCTCATCTGTAAAAATCGTTGAGTGATAATCCTCTTGTAGACTTTCATGAGAGTTAAATAAAATAACGTAAGCCAGTCATTCAGTAAATGATGGGTCATGTATTAGGACCACCTGAGGAGGTAAAGGCAGACTGCAGCATCTTTGTCCTAGAGATTTTGGTTCAGTACACTTGGGATGGAGCCCAAGAATCTATGATTACGGGTTGTCATACCCATTCAAATGACCAGAATGCTTAACTCAAAAACATTCCCTAAAGAGAAATAATGTTTCTTACCTGGTTATATCCAGAGTTATCTGGATATTTAATTCTTGGAGAGTCTCTTGCCCCATTATTTATGAGTCTGCAGTACTGACTATCTCACTTTTCTGAGCAAATCAGTTCTTGAGCCATGGGGGTAAGACTATATGTCAGC
>JAQZBX010008788.1:0-47367 GCA_029593785.1 Cabassous unicinctus | reverse complement strand
AAGAAGTACCAGCAATTGAACCTAGGACCTCGTATATGGGAAGCAGATATTTAACCACTGAGCTACCTCTGCTCCCCCCTTGATCCTTTTAAGTAAATTTTTATATAACATGTGAGATAGGGGTCCTCTTTCTTTCTTTTGGATACGTATATCCAGTTCTCCCAGCACCAATTCTTGAACAAACTGTTCTGGCCCAGCTGGGTAGGCTTGACCACCTTGTCAAAAGTCACTTCTTATATTTATACTATTTATACTGGAGATATGAGGATCTACTTCTGAGTTCTCGATTTGGTTCCATTGGTCAATATGTCTACCTTTATGCCAGTACCATGTTGTTTTTACCATTGTAGCTAAATAATATGGTTTAAACTCAGGAAGTGAGAGTCCTCCAACTTTGTTCTTCTTTTTAAAAACATTTTTGGCTACTAGGTGCCCCTTACACTTCCAAATAAATTTGATAACTGGCGTTTCCATTTTTGTAAAAAAAAAAAAGAAAAGAAAAGCTGTTGGGATGTTTTTTGGGATTGCACTGAATCTATAAATCAGTTTGTGTAGAAGTGACATTTAACTATATTTAGTTTCCCAATCCACGTACATGGAATGTCCTTCCATTTATTTGTCTTCTTTGGTTTCTTTTAGCAATGTTTTGTAGATTTCCAAATACAGATCCTTTATGTCCTTGGTTAAGTTTATTCCTACATATTTGATTCTCTGAGTTGCTATCATAAATGGAAATTTTTTTCTGACTTCCTCCTCAGATTGCTCATCAGTAGTGTATATTAACCTGGTACCCTGCCACTTTGCTGACCTTGTATATTAGTTCTAGTAGCTCTGTTGTATATTTTTCGGATTTTTTTAGATATGGGATAATATCATCAGTGAATACTGACAGTTTTACTTCTTTCTTTCCTATTTGGGTGCCTTTTATTTCTTTTTCTTGCTTAATTGCTTGAGCTGGAAGTTCTAGCACAATACTGAATAACAGTGGTGACAGTGAGCATCCTTGTCTTGTTCCTAATCTCAGTGGGAAAGCTTTAGTCTTTCACCATTGAGTTCAATGCTATCTGTAGGTTTTTCATAGATGCACTTTACCATGTTGAGAAAGCTTCCTTCTATTCTTATCATTTGGAGTGTTTTTATCAAGAAAGGATGCTGTATTTTGTCAAATGCTTTTTCTGCATCAATTGAGAGGGCCATGTAATTTTTCTTCTTCATTTTACTAATGTGGTTTACTACACTAATTGATTTTCTTGTGTTGAACATACTTGCATACCTGGGAAAAAACCACTTGATCATGGTGTATAATTCTTTCAATTATACATGCTTTTGGATTTGGTTTGTAAGGATTTTGTTGAAAATTTTTGCATCTATATTCATTAGAGAAATTGGTCTGTAATTTTATTTTTTTATAGTATGTTTATGTGGTTTTGGTATTAGGGTGATGTAGGCTTCATAGAATGAGTTTGGTAGTGGTCCTTCCTGTATAATTTTTTGGAAGAGCTTGAGCAGACTGGTATTAGATCATCTTTGAGTGATTGGTAGAATTCACCTATGAAGCCATCTGGTTTTGGGCTTCTCATCTTTGAGAGGTATTTGATGACTGTTTCAATCTCTTTATATGTTATTGGTTTGTTGAGGTCTTCTATTTCTTCTATGATCAGGGTAGGTTGTTTATGTGTTTCTAGGAATTTGTCCATTTCATCTACCTTGTCTAGTTTGTTGGTATATAATTGTTCATAGTATCCTCTTATGATATCTCTTATTTCTGCATGGTCAGTGGTAATCCCCCCCATTTCTGATTTTATTTATTTGCATCTTTTCTCTTTATTTCTTTGTCAGTCTAATTAAGGGTTTGTCGATTTTGTTGATCTTCTTGAAGAACCAAGTTTTGGTTTTGTTGATTCTCTCTGTTGTGTTCTTGTTCTCAATTTCATTTATTTCAGCACTGATCTTTATAATTTCTTTCATTCAGCTTGGTTTGGGATTAGTTTGCTGTTCTTTTTCTAGTTCCTCCAGGTGTGCAGTTAGGTCTTTGACTGTATCTCTTTTTCTTTTTTAATGTAGGCATTGAGGGCTATAAATTTCTTTCTCAGCACTGCCTTTGCTGTATCCCATGGGTTTGTGTTCTTGTTTTCATTTGTCTTAAGATATTTACTTATTTCTCTTACAATTTCTTTTTTTACTGTTTTTCATCTTCTTTTTTTTACTATTTTTTAAAATCAATGTTATTGATACATATTAATAAAGCATACAATTCATCCAAAGTTTATAAACAATTGTATTTGGTATAATCACATAGTGTGCATTCATCATTTGAATCATTATTAGAGCATTTTCATTATTTCATTAATAATAATAATGATGAACAAAAAAAAACAAGAAAATTCTTCACCTTTCAATCTCTCTATGAATGAAATAATGAAATTATTCTAAAAATTTTTTGATGATGAATGCACAACATTGTGATTATACTACAAGTCACTGATTATTTACTTTAGATAGATTGTATGGTATGTGAATATATCTCAATAAAACTGCTTAATAAATATTTGTGCAAGAATAGCCAGAAATAGCAGCTATGTACAACATAGATTGCAATTTCTTCTTTGACCCACTGATTATTTAAGAGTATGTTGTTTAATCTCCATATATTTGTGATTTTCCCTTTTTCTGTCTGTTACTGATTTGCAGCTTCATTCCATTATGATCAGAGAAAGTGTTCGGTATAATTTCAATCTTTTTACATTTATTAAGACCTGTCTTGTGACCCAACATATGTTCTACCTGGAGAAGGATACATGAGCACTTGAAAAGTATATATCCTGCTGTTTTGGGGTGTAATGCTCTATAAATATCTGTTAGATATAGTTCATTTATCATATTATTCAAGCTTTCTGTTTCCTTATTTATCCTGTGTAGATGTTCTATCCAATGGTGAGAGTGGTGTGTTGAAGTCTCCAACTATTATTGTAGAGACGTATATTTACACTTGAGTTTTGCCAGTGTGTGCCTCATGTATCTTGGGGCACCCAGGTTATGAGTATAAATATTTAGTATCGTTATTTCTTCTTGGTGAATTGCCCCATTTATTAATGTATAATGACCTTCCTCATCTTTTATAACAGTTTTGTATTTAAAATATTTTTTGTCTGATACTAGTATTGCTACTCCAGATCTTTTTTGTTTACTATTTGCATGGAATATCTTTTTCCAACCTTTCACTTTAACCTTGTTGTATCCTTACATCTGAGGTAAGTCTCTTGTAGACAACAATTAGATGGTTTATGTTTTTTTTTTTTTTTTAATCCATTCTGTCATTCTATGTCTTTTAATTGGGGAATTCAATCCATAAACACTCCATGTTATTACTGTCAAGGCATTATTTACTTTGTCCCTTTTGTCCTTTGGCTTTCTGTTGTCAAATCTTGTACCGTCTGTCTTTTTACCCTTTAGGTTAGCTTTACTAATAATGTTCATTTCTACACTCTTCTCCAACTCTCTCGCCCTTGCTTTTTCCTTTCAGGCTGTAGCACTACCTTTAGTACTGTTGTAAATCAAGTCTTTTGGTAACATACTCTCTCAGTTTTTGTCTGTATGTAAACTCACCCTGATTTTTGAAGGACAGTTTTGCCAGATAAAGAATTCTTGGATTGCAGTTCTTCTCTTTCAGTACCTTAAATACAACGTACCACTTTCTTTTCGCCTCCGTGATTTCTGATGAGAGATCAGCACATTGTCTTATTGAGTTTCCCTTGTATGTGATGCATTGCTTTTCTCTTGATGCTTTCAGAATCCTCTCTTTATCTCTGGTATTTTTCATTCTGAATAATAGGTGTCTCAGAGTAGGTCTATTCGGAATTATTCTGTTTGGGGTACATTGTCCTTCTTGGATATTGATATTTAAGTCTTTCATAAGGGTTGGGAAGTTTTTGGTCACTATTTCCTTGAATATTCTTTCTGCTCCTTTTCCATTCTCTTCTACTCCTGGGACACCTGTAACAAGTTTGTGCATTTTGCATTGCCATTCAATTCCCTGAGAACCTGTTCCCCTTTTTATCCCCAATATTTTTCTCTCTGTTCTCCTGCCTTTTCAAGTTCAAATGTTCTGTCCTTGATTTCCCTAATTATGTCCTCCTTCAATTCAAATCTGCTATTATATACATCTAACATATTTTTAATCTCATCCATTGTGTCTTTCATTCCCATAAGCTCTGTTACTTTCCTTTGCAGGCTTTTCAATTGTTCTTTATGTTCACCAAGTATCTTCTCAATATCCTTTATCTCTTTTGTTATATTTTCCTTCAACTCCTTGAATTGATTTAGGAGATCTGTGTGATTATCATTGAACGTTGTCTTAACTCCTGTATCTTTCAGGATTTTTGGTTTGTTCTTTTGGCTGGGCCATAAATTCCTGTTTTTTAGTATGGCTTGTAATTTTTTGCTGATGTCTAGGCATCTGAATATGTTGGTGAATTTACTCTCACAGTCAGTTTCTCTCTCTTGCCTAGCGGTTTTATATAACGGTTCTTCTTTGATTTATGGTTCAACTTATTTTAAGTCTTTAATATTTCACAGTTTAAGTTATCAAAATAGGGCCAAGCACTCACTAGCGGGGTGCAAACCAGATAAAGGGGACTGGGACAAGAGACTCCTAAAGCAGGTTTTTTCCTTGTAGTTTCCTAGCCGGCCAGCTGATGGTGCTTGTTGGCAAATCTTTCCACAGAGGTCTCTCTTTCAAACTCTCCACTTGCTTATGATTCTGTTCTGGCCAGAGCTGAGATTAAAGGAGGCTCCGCTGGCCAAATAAAGAGAATCCACTCTCCAGTCTCCACTGTACCCTCCCTTGTCCCAGGGAGGAAGAAGTCTGTTCCCCTTTCAGTAGGCTACAGGAGCCATGTTCACCTTGAGGGTGAAGGATGGGTGCTGTTCCCGGCCACGATGGCTAGTAACTCATGGTTTTTGATTCGGCTTCTTCGTCTCTCTGTCCCTCGCCTTCCTGGGGGATGTGCATCACTCTCCTGGTTTGCAGAGCCCCAAAGCAGGTCCCTTGGACAGCTTTTTGCCCTTCTCCCATTGCTTTTGTGAGAGAGTTGAGCCCTGACTACCTATACTGATGCCATCTTTCTGGAAGTCTATCTTATGATTCTTAATCAAGAAAATTGTGAATTTGATAGGTAGCTTGTTTTGTTATTCAATGATAATTTTAGAAAAATTATTTATGGAAATGGGAAATTATTTTCTTTGAAATGATTTTACTTTTATTGTCTTTAAAAATATTAAATAAAAATGATACAAAAACTTAATAAAGGAAATTAACAGACATAAAATAAATGGACAAATTCTCCCTATTTGGACCTGTACTCCTGAAATTTATCTGCAAAAGTATCTACTGTGAAGATCCTCCTATATTTTCTAAGAAAACATGTTTATGCATATACCATCAAATATATGGATATTCTTTTAAAATTCATACAAGTAGTATAAATTATATGCATGTTTTGTGTCGTGCATTTTTCAGTTCACAGTTTATCTTGGGAATCTTTGTTTAATCCATAGATAAGTCACATTCTTTTTAATGGCTACAAATGATTCCTTGATCCTCTAGGGATCCACATTAGGGTCTTTTAAAAAAAATTTTATATGTAACTTTGCAATAATGATTCCTGTGAACATATATAAACATATCTTTGTGTATTTTCTTTTCTTTTTTTAAAAAAGATTTATTTTATTTATCTCCCCCTGCCCCCTGTTGTCTTTGCGCTTGCTGTCTGCTCTCTGTGTCCATTCTCTGGGTGTTCTCTGTGTCTGCTCGTCTTCTCTTTAGGAGGTACTGGGGACTGAACCTGGGACCTCCCATGTGGGAAAGAGGCGCTCAATTGCTGGAGCCACCTCTGCTCCCTGCTCTGTTGTGGCTCTCATTGTGTTTCCTCTTTGTGTCATCTTGCTGCGCCAGCTCGCCGCACGCTAGCCCATTGTGCCAGCTTGCTGTCTTGCTTGTCTTTTCCAGGAGGCACCGGGAACCAAACCCGGGACCTCCCATGTGGTAGAAGGGAGCTCAATTGCTTGAGCCACATCCACTTCCCTCCTTGTTTTTTCAATTTCACTTTTCTAAGATATTGTGCTTAATATATTTATTTAAGTTATAAAATATACCATATATATGGAAGCACATATGAAATACATATGTATAATTTAAAAACTAATTATGATGTGAACACACATACAACCAAAACTCAAGTTAAGGGTTCAGTAGCACTTCTGAAGCGCTCTGTGTGCACCTCTTCCCAATTATAATATCTCCCTTTCTCTCAGAGAAAATGACAATTTTATAGTTTCACTATCTATATATGTATCTCTAAAAATATCAGTTAATTTTACTTGTTTTTGAGATTTATAAAAAGGGAATCATGTTGCATTTTTTTGCATTTGAATTATTTGGTTCACCATTTATGTGATTTATCCATGTTGGTGCATGCTGCCCTTTATACCTTTTCATTGCTGTAGTGTATTTCATCATATGAATGACTATAACAAAATTTATTTATTCATTTTATTGTTAATGGACATTTGGGTTGTTGCTGCTTTTGGCTATTATGAATAATGCTGCTATGACCATATTCAAATATTCTCCTGATGCACATATCAAAGAAGTTTCCTAAGGCATAAACCAGGGTTTCTCCACCCCAGCACTACTGATACTTTTTTGCCAAATAATTCTTTGTTGTGAGAGCTGTCCTATGCATAGTAGGATGTTTAGCAGCATACTTGATGTCTACCCACTAGATGACAGTAGCACCCACCTAAATGTGACAGCCATACATGTTTCCAGATATTGCCTAATTTCCCTGAGGGACAAAATTGCCCCTCCTTGAAGACCACTGGTGTAGACTTACAAAGTAAGAATTTTACATCGTAGAGTATGTGCATCTTCAGTTAGATAATGCTGACAGTGTGAGACCAAAATATTTATATATAGACCTCTCGACTTCTAGATCAACAATGTCATTTTCATTAATGTTAATTTATTAAATGCTTATCTCACTTGACAATCATAGAACTTAGGAGGTATATTCTGAATTTCAAGGAAGAAATGGCCTGAAAGGTAAAGCAAGTTGGAGTAAAGCCAGCATGGGAACCTGAGTCTCATAATGGCCATACACTTCTTTTCAACTATTTCAATGAAGACTGCATGTCTTTATAAAATGTTTTAATCTTTAACTGATTTTTTATTAAATTCCAAACAAGTGTACTTTGGCTCATTTCAACAGGTTTCTTATTTTGAGTTATTTGCTAAAAGTCTATTTTAAGTAAGTACGTAGGCCTAATTTTACTCATAGAATGCTAAAGAATAATTTTGAGGGCAGCCCACTCTCAAGTCCATGGTTGGAATGATTAGTTTTTGAATCAGGACCCACAGGGCTTGTCCAGGTAGCTGTAATAGTTTTGTGAAACTCTGGTTACAATAGTAAACAGCTACTTTTATCTAAACGAATGCCATTCATTTCATTAAAAACAAGATAATTAATACCTCAGCCAGTAAAAGTAACACATACATTGGAACCCTTCCCACATTCTTTTATGTTCTAATACTCAATTACCATCTCTAAATTTTGGTTTGCTTATGAAAGCCAGTAAATCATGACAAATCCATCCTCTGAAAAATTTATATTTAGAAGGGTCAATGCTTTAGGAAAAAAAAATTATGGAAAGGTAATTTTTTTCTAGATATACTTACTTCTGCTTTTTTACGAGCTTCCATAGCTTTCATCAGCATCATATGTTGCCGCCTTCTCTCTCGTTCCTATTAGGCCAGATAAAATTAAGAAAATAACTCAACCATAGTTAACCGTATGATTTTAAAATGGAAAAAAACACAAGAACTTGGTATAGCATGTTTAGCATTTATAGACAAGTCACAGTAAAAACTAAATATAAGACAAGAATGGCCAGTCTGTGCATGTTTTAGTTCAGGTTTAGAAAGCAAATACAAGAACAATCAAAAGCAAAAAGGTAAAGCAATGAACATGGAGACAGTGTCAACAGAAGCATACAAGATTTACTTATGGTCAGTTGTGATGCTCCTTCAAAAGCTGGCAGAACAAAAAGCAAAATGGTTGGCTGGAACAGGTCAGTTACCTTACATCTGCTATTAGGAAAACCACAAATACTATAGCCAATTAAACTAAAGGTTGTGTTATTCTTAAATTTTTATATTAGGCAGAAATTGATTTATAATCACTTTCACCTCATGATTTTAGAATTGGTTAATTTTATTTCAAGTACCTAAATCATTTTGTAAATCCAATAAGCCAGCAAAAAATTAGAAAGATTTTTTAAGAGTTTATACCAATTTAGTTAAACTAGTCTTGGTTCATATACAAACACCAATGAAATGGGATATTACTATTTACTGATGTCTGCCACTTGGTATGCTATTTTTTAAAGCTACAAAAGTCACACCGTGGGCTAATTATTAAGTGGAACCTAAAAGGCACAGTATGGAAATAAAGTAAACATTAATTTGAAGGTCTCATTTTCTTTTAAAATAAAAATATCACATATTTATAATATTTAATAGATTTTTGTTTGATTATATTTGGTCCTCCAAAAGGGATATTTATAAAATTATTTATAAAAATTTTCTATGAAACCAGAATCTATTTCATATTCTCTCATCAACCTAACTCAAAATTCCCATTGTAGACAATGGCAGTTTTGCATCTGGAATGAGGGGAGAATATGGGTCATAATTGTACATAATTGTATTTAATTGTACAGTGATTCAACTTTCATTGTGACATCAGTAATGTAAATTTTTAGACAGTGGCCTTATATAAGGCTTGCACAATTCAGTAAAAAAATCTTTGGATATATATTATACTTTCTTTAGAGACAGACAAGCAGATGTATGCAATGCACTGTGCTGTAAAGCCATGCAGCAGTATGTAATATGACAGCAGCCAGTGCTACACTTTATGCATTGCTATGACAACCATATCACAACCAAATCACAATGCGGTGTTAGATGTACAAAAATAAACATACCCATACCATATCTAGTCTATGCCTCTCCAACTCCTGGTAGAAAGAGTTGGCACAACATTATGAAACAGAAATCACAGAGTCATAAAACCAATTTTTAACCCCCAAAAAGACACCAATACCAAAGCAAGGCAATACACTGTAAGATGAAAGAAAAACTTAAGCAGGAATTATATCAGAACAATTTTAGCAACATATTTTGAAGATTTCCCCCCAAATAGCTTTTAGCAAAATTAAAAATGTACATTTCAACAACTGTATAACTATACATATACAGACCTGATGCTTCAGAAGAACAGCTTGTTGTCTTCTCATCTCTTTTTCCTTAAAAATAAAGTTTTGATACATGATATTTAGGGAAGAGTAATTGAAGGAACTAGCTAGACTGTCAGAGCATATCATATACAATTGGCACGTGCATTTTTTGTTATTTTGATACATTATGGCCCAACACAAGTTTAGTTGATTAGAACTTCCTCCACACTGAAGATTGATTCCCAAATATACTCTATAATTAACAGCAACTATATCATTTCTAAACATTGTATATGAATGAGAGTGACAAGAGACTCTGTGACAATTTGAGATTTTCTGCCCACCTATGATTCAGGGCACTATCCCCAAGGAGTAGGGCTTACTGCAAACAATTCTATTAATGTCACCAATATCAATATTTTTATAAAGGCAAAATCTAGATGAAATTAATATTAAGGGTGGCCATGAAAGTGGGTACAAGTCTGAAGACCAAAGAGAGTAGAAAAAGTAAACAGGTCTCTGGCATTATAAATAGGTGGGGCTATTTCCAGCACCAGTAGGATCACTCATCTGCCCCCTTTCAGTAATCAGTTATCAAAAATAGTGGAAGGTAGGGAGTAAAGTAGGTGGGAAAAGGACACCTCTCTTACTCTTCATGCTAGGAAAACAAAATGAAAACAATCTTAAACACTTAAGTTATAATAATTAACAGTAGCTAAAATTATTGTTGAAAAGGAACAGCTATTGTTTCTGTATGCTTTTCACTTTTTTACAATTAAAAAAGTTGCTGGACATTTAACAAAGTTAAAATCTAGGGAGAGAATCAGATTTGTGACATGGTCTGAAACATGAACATAAATAACATACAAAATAGTTTTGGGGGTATCATTTTTATCCAGCAAAACTGTATACAGGCATTATGCAACAGTTTGCATTTCTGATGTCTGCTATTTAAAGAACTCAGAGTATCACATATGTATAATGAAATAAAAAAAATTACATACAATATACATACAAATAAAACACACATTATACACGTTTTTTTCTGTGCTAAACATATATTTAGATAATCATTTTTAGGAAAGCTATCTCTTTCATATAATTGATACTAACATCATATAGTTTTTATTTTTGAAAAATAAAAACTCTGGTTCTCATCTAAACTAACCTTTATTCGTTTCTCGGCCTCCAATAATTTGGCATTTGCTGCTTCTTCCTTCTTTTTCTTTTTAGCCTGTGCATGCAAAACAGGTCTCAAAGTCATGCAACAGCACCACTACAACTTGAAAATAATCTCAGACTTGAATCAAAGCGACATGCCTCACAAGGTACAAAACATTAACATATACGTGGACAATTAACAGATTTTCCCTCAGTTAACATATTTAACATACTGATTTTGTTTTTCATGTATAGATCAGCATTAGGATATAGAAAAATTCTTAAAATTCATAAGACTATGAGAGGCTTTTTTTTTTAGGTTTCTCAAATTCTGTTATGTCTGAAATAATTGGGTATGTTATTTTACCATAAAAATTAATTACAGGAAAAACAATTTTATGTCATTTATTGTTTTTTTCTAATTTTTAAAAGTAAAATATGATCAATGTAAAGATTTTAACTGATAAATAAAAATTAATCCAAGAGTAACTCAATAACATTTTAAAATGCATGTCTACTTTATTTGAAATTACTTTTCCAATCCTTGAAAGCTGAGATAAAGAAATTCATTACTCAGATGATTTAAATGAAACACATTAAAGCTGATTTCTGAAATCTCTCCAAATAGTGGTTAAATTCTAGTTAAAAAAAGTAGATGGAAACTTTTAATCTTTCATGTAGCACATATTGTGTCTCAAAGTCATGCTATCAAATTTGAGCTTCATAATCTTAAAGTCCTTAACTACCTTGTAGTTTCATATTGGTTGTCAATTTACACTGAGCTAGAAATATTTTCAATTGGTGGTGGTGGTAAAATTAATTTGAAATGGTTGAAGGAATGTGTGTATATTTCTAGAAGGAAATAACTATAACAATGAAAATTTCAGCTATCTGAAACCCTCAGGGAATAAATTGTTCTATTAAGCAATAGTTTGTTGAATATCTGAGTAGTTATAATATTTTTAGACATGAAAAGTTTATATTCACTATTTTGGATGGAAATAATTATGAGACATATGCCTGTTTAGACACAGTACACTAAACATAATTTGGCTTTTTCTTGATGACTCAGAACAATTATTCTAAACATCAGTTATTATTGCACAGTTTGATAGAGTAATGCCTTTGGGCTATTAAGGTGTTGAAAATTGCTTGCTATTCAACAAGAAGATTGCACACTGTTGCTAGACCCTTGAGTTCCTGTATATACGCTCATTGGAGTTTTTCTGTATCTTCCTTTCCTATCTCTCTTTTGGCTATTACTTTTGCTGTTGCCAATATATGTCCTCTAGCTCTATCCTAATCAGTTTGTGGGGTGAGGGTGTGGGGAATGATATTTGAAACCAGGTAACCAACAAGTTAAACTGTTCCTAAATTTTAAAATTTTCTTTTACTTTTGTAAACATTTATTTTTAAATTAGAAGTAAATATCTGACTATAAGCCCTAATGACATTTTAAAAAGTAAAGAACACAAATTATAGCACATGAACTTTATGTCAACTACATTGGTTTCTCAGAGATTTTTCCTTTTTTCTTTTTTCTCTTAAATCTTAATTTCTGGGTTTTCACTGTTAGAATTAGAGGAGCTTCCTAAATGAGGTTTAGCCTAGTAAGGTCTTACTTTGTGCATTATGTTTAAAGAGAATTTCTGATGGACAAATTTGGATGAGTGAGAGAACATGTAGGCAGAATTTTTATTTTTGCAGACTCCAAAATACACGACTATAATAGTTAAATTATATTAAATTTAGAGTTCTACCTCTAGAATTTGCTGGGCTCGAAGTTCTTTTTCCATTCTGATTTGTTGTATTCTCTTAATTTTTTCCTGTAGGAAAAATTATGGTCATTTAAGATAATAAAATAAACTAGGTAAAAAGTAGAATCAAATGGCTAAAAATATAAGTACAAAATTACCAAAAGTGTCCCATACTGGATACAAAATTTAATTACTTACTTTAATATCATATATATTTTCATTTATATAATTTTGTAAATTTCTCAAAATAATTTGTAAGGTACAAATGCCAAATAAATACACAGAACCCAGGTAAATAATTGATTGAATTAACATAGCTTGATGATCTTTATAAATATTTGGAATCGCAAGACAGCATAGTAGAAAAAATATTGTCTCAGAGACAGAAAACCTAAGTCTAATCCTGGGCTACTGTCATTTATTGCATGATCTTGAGCTAAAAATAACTACTCTTCCATAAAACAGGGAGTGGTGCTTGTGTTTCTCACTTTGCCAATATCAAATAAAAAATGCTTAAAAAATATAAAGTGCCTCACAATTGTAATAGATGATTATTAATAATTTCTATACAATAATTTTCTATTTCACATGCTGAATAGCATGATAATATGACATTGCTTTTAACTATTACAATAAGCCAATTTCAGAAATAATCAGTAACATTTAAAAATGGATTAATTACAATTTAGAATTCAAGGGAATTATTTGCATGACACAATTGGTGTTCACATTGACTAAATTTAATGTAGTGGATATTGGTTATGTTTTAGAATTTGGTGATCATCTATGTTCTGATAAGAATATTAAAAATATCTTGTATGCTATAAGCACATTGTTAGCAATTTTATGTTCACAAATCCCTTGGAAAGTTCCAAGGTGGCACTGATAACAGGAGAATAAATACAAGCATAGTTAAAAAAAAAAACCTTCCAAATTACAAATTGCACTTGTCCTAGAATTTCCAGAGCCAATATTTTATACTGCTGTACACTAGAATACCTGCTACAATTTCCAGATGTTAGTTGTAACATTTGAATCTATATGTCAATAAGTTTCTTTTTTTTTTTTTTAACTGATCTTTTTTTTGTACACTGATGTCATCGATTCTCTGTGGGGTCTTACTGCAGAAGATCTATGTTTGCTACTGAATGTTAACATACTTTGCCATTCATTTTTCTATTATACAAAGAGATAGGTAGGGGGTGTCTTGTGCTTCTTACCAAGTGTATTCAGTCTAGGTCTTTGTCTTAATTGTCCAAGTGAGGTAGACCCATGTACACATATTTGGTAGTACTGTCTTTAGCATGTGTCAGAGATAGACATTATTTATAAATTTTTATCATATAGGTTCTCCTTATGTAGCAGTTTGATATTATTGATGAATTCCAAAAAGAAATAATAGATTATGTTTGTAAACCGGTCGGTTCCTCTGGCATGATAACCCTTTGATTTTATTAGATTCGGCTGAGACATCTGATTAAATTATATTAAGATTAGGGCTCTGATCCAACCACATCATTAGAGTGTGACTCAGGATCAAGTCCCAGCCCCCTTGGGCTGATAAAACAGACTCTCACATGGAAATAGACACACAGAAGCAGATACATGGGAAGAGAGAGTGCTTCTTAGACACTGCCCTGGGAAGAGAGATGTGCCTGATAGTCTACAGTTGACCTTGTGGAGAGACCAGTGCAGCTAAGCCCAGCAAGAAATGAGCCCCGGGGACAGAGATGAGCCTTATGCCAGCCTACAGCTGAGTTTGGAAGAAGTTTGGACCAAGGAGCCTTAAGAGGAAGGAGGAAGGCTGAACCCTCGCAGAGATTGCCCGCCATCTTGCGTCAACATGTGGCAACAGACTTTGGGTGAGGAGGTACCTCTTACAGTACCTTGAGTTGGACTTAGAGCCTTGTAACTATAAACTTCTACCCCAAATAAATATCCTTCATAAGTGCCAACAGAGTTCTAGTACTTTGCATCAGCACTCCCTGGGCAGACTAATATACCTTATAATATTGAGCACACAATCACTGAACTGGGCAGTTTACATAAAACATCTCGTTGACCATCATGATAGCATAGGACTTGGAATTATCTTCCTTTTATGTAAGAAAAATTGGAGGTTCCCAAGGAGTAAATGTTTTGCCAGAAGACAAATAGCAAATACAGAGTCCTGGACAGATTCCAATGCCTGTGCTCTTTCTGCTGCATATAATGTTTCTGCTAGCTTCCAGAAAATTGTGTTGTGGACTATTTGGTAATATTTTTGGCCTACTTGGTTGAAAAAAATAATCCAGTGCATGAGAAGCAATGCTACTATTTTATTCTGTATCTAATGTTGATTTTAAATTATTAAATTATCCCAGGACAACTGGCGGGGAGATGATGATGGACAATGGCCGTCCCAGGGAACAGAGAGAGTCTGCAGCTGCAGGCAGGATATTCCCATCCATCTTCCCCATGGGATATAAGTTCCCTCTCAATTGGAGGTGGAATGGACATCACCATCCCAGAATCCTCAGGATTGGGGAAAGAACTATGGACTAGAGTGGACTTAATGGTATTGTACTTTAGACATATTGTGATTCTAGCAATAGAAGAAATTACAACACTGATGTGGAGCCAGTGGCCACTGGAGGTTCTGGGGGCAGGGAGAGGGAAAAACAATTGTGACATGGGAGCTTTCTCGGGACTTGGGAATCGTCCTGAGTGACGCTGCAACGACAGATATAGGCCATTTTATATCATTACACAACATGTAGAACTGTGTGGGAGAGAGTGTAGACTACAATGTGAACTATGGCCCATGCTTAGTGGCAAAGCTCCAGGATGCATTTATCAATTGCAATGAATGTGCCACACTAATGAAGGATGTTCATGTGGGAGGGTGTGGGAGGTGTGGGGAGTGGGACATATGGGAATCCCTATATCTTTTGTGTAACATTTATGGAAACTAAGTATCTTTTAAAAAATAATTAAAAAAACTATTAAATTCTGAAGCAGACTGTGTGAGTAGACCTATTCTATACTTTCGTTCACTTTGTTCGCAATAAGAAAAGAGTCATATGGTATTCTGAGACTAGCCTCAATGTAAATATCTTGATAAATACCTAAGACCAACTCATCTGCACTGTTTTCACTAGAAACTTGGGATGCCAATGCTTTTTCTTTTCTTTTTCTTTTTTTTTTCAGTTCCCATATCCCTCACCCAGCTTCCCCAAAAGTTAACATCTTAAATAAATACAGTGGGAAGTAGATGTGGCCCAACCAGTTGGGCACCCATCTACCACATAGGAGGTCCTGGGTTTGGGTCCCAGTGCCTCCTAAAAGAAGATAAGCAGGCGCCACCCCTGCCGCAACAAAGTAGACACCATCCCCTCCGCAATGAGCCAGATGCCGCCCCTGCTACAACAAGCTAGACTCCACCCCCGCCGCAATGAGCAGATGCCACAAGCCAGCAGAAGCCGCAGGCCTCAGGAAGAGGATGTGGCTCAGGCCGTTGGGCACTCGCCTCTCATGTGGGAGGTCCCAGGTTCAGTTCCCGGTACCTCCTGGAGAAGGCGAGCAGACAATGAGTAGGCAGATGAGAACCATTTGGGGGTGGGGTGGATAAAGAAAAATAAAGTAAATATATCTTAAAAAAAAAACAAAAAACTACAGTGCAATTATCAAAAGCAGGCAGTCAATATGATACAAACTACTAAATAAATCCCATATCCGCTTTCAAACTTTGCCAGTTCTTCCACAGATGTCTTTTTTTTTTTTTAGTTTTTATTGTAGTAACATATACAACATAAAATTTCCCATTTTAACTATTTCTAGTATACAATACAGTGGTGTTAATTACATTTAAAATGTTATACTACCGTCACTACCATCCATGACCAAAACTTTTTTTATCACTCCAAATAGAAATTCTTGACCCAACAAGCATTAACTCTCCTTTCCAATTGCACCATGGCTTTTCAATAAACAGCAAAGACCATATGGACTCGGTTGTGGCTACTTTAAGATTTTAGGATCACAAAGCTGAATTTAAAGGATTGATGGGATCCAACGGGTCTCTGAGAGTCATTAGGGAAATAGGGTAAGCTATAAAAAAAAGTTTTCATTTTCATTTCATTAAAAGATGAGATATGAACTTATTTTAACATATATATGTAACTATGGTAAATACTTATAAAACATTCATTTATTAACCTACATATTTTTAGGTCAGTCATACAGTGTTTTTATAACAAACTAAGGAAGGAATTTAAGTCTAAAATTAATTACTTTAAATTATGGTAAAGGGGTGTGCCACAGAGTTTAGTGTTTTATGTGCACCCTTAAAAAACTGAGCACTTGCTTTGTGCCAGGTACCGTGGTAGGTACTTTCCATTCATTACCTCACTTAATCCTCAGATATTGCAGTTATTCTCTTTTACAATGGAAGAAATAGAGACTTAGAGGTTAAGTCACAGTTATTCTCTTTTACAATGGAAGAAATAGAGACTTAGAGGTTAAGTCATTCACCTAAGATCACAAAATTATTAAGTGGCAGAGCCCATATTTAACCATAGGCTGCCTGAGTACAAACTCAAAATTCTGAATCCCAACTCTCTATCAATGTTCTCTAGTCATACTGCTTCAGTCAATACTGGAAGGAAGCTTAGAGATAATCATATCAAAGCCAACAGAAGCAGCTATTTATAGAGTAACACAATTTTCATTTCATATTCATAACTATTTGTTGTTTAGTTTTGTTAAGAATAGTAATTCCCACCTATTCATTTTCTACTTTAAAGAATGTGGAGATGGAAGAGTGGCTCACACATTCCCATCTTAAATGAAGTTGAATACCTTGTCACTTAATATTTTGCCTATAAGAATTAAAAAGTTACTTCATCAACTTAAACTTAATTTTGAAAACCACATAGGGGAGGGATATTGTACATACAAGATTGAACTCTGGATGTGCCAAAATAATTGTTTTCTTCATTTTTTTTTTTTTCGCAATAGCAATGTTAAATAATTCTGAAAGCATTCTGAAGCAAAGAGGGTAAACTTGTTCTATAAAACTTGAATTTAATTTTTTAATACTATTTTACATGTTTTAGATCAGCAAAACTTTCTTAATAGATATGAACATGTAAGCAATATTCTTTATTTACTGAAAGATTAATTTAAAACCTTTGAAAGATGTTAAAGATGTGAACTTACATTCAGTTTGAGATATTAAAAGTACTTATACAAATTTACTGTTTGGTAATTATTTCTTAAAAAATTTAGAAGTAGAAGACTTGGTTAAAAAATGAGGTGAGGGAAGCGGATGTAGCTCAAGCAGCTGATCCGCCTGCTTCCCACATGGGAGGTCCCGGGTTTGGTTCCTGGTGCCTCCTAAAAACTAAATAAAAAAAAACAACAAACAAAATACCTGACTGATGTGGTTTTTACTCTGGTTACATGCTTTGTTTTTTTTTTAATTTTAAAAAAATTTTCTTTTTTGTTTCTGGTTACATGTTTTTATTTGCTCCTTTAACATGCATTTTCCCCATAGATGTTCTCATGGACATTTCCTCACAAAATCACACTTCTTGAGCAACTAGTAACAGCAAAACTCACTTGTAAAACAATATGTGCCATATATACTTACCTACTTCCCTATCTCCCCCTTTCCCCACTTCATTCTAAATCTGAGGAAAAGAAAATTAAACCAAAATATAGTGACTCCTCAAAAACAAACAAACAACAAGCAAATAAACAAAAAAAAACCAACTCAGGGGAGCCGATGTGGCTCAGTGGTGGAGTGCTGACTTCCCACATATGAGGTCCCGGGTTTAATCCCCGGCCCCGGTACCTCAACAACAACAACAAAAAAGATGAAATTTTAACTAATGGAAAATGACAATTTTCTAAGTAAGACATGTAACGTGAAATACAGTTAAGACATCAAAATGAAAACAATGTACATATACACATATATAAATAGATTTCCAAAATAAGGCCCATGTTTAAAAAATTAGTTCCAAAGCATAAACATACCTGTTGTTTCATAATCTTTATCTGTTCTTTTTGCTTTCGCTTCTCCTCAGCAGCCATTATTGCTATGAGGAAAAAACAAAGCACAGATATCATCAGAATAGGACTGAAGGAGAGACGCTTCTTATAAATTCCCCAATACTTAACTGTTCAAGTTTATGTGATCTTTTCAATCACCCACCTTGTTGTTTTTTAGCTTCTTTGGCAACCCGAGCCTGTTCCTGTTTCTGAAGTTTTCTCAAAAGCTTTATTTGTGCTGCTTGCCTGGCTATTTCTGAAAAACACAACATTTCAAAGAATTTTACTAACAACTTCATGTTAACTGCTAAAAACATCAATTGTGTGAAATAGGTATCATCACAAAGAACATACTATTTGAGAAACTTGCCTAACGTTAGACAGACACCAAGGAGAAAAGTCATGTGGCAGAAAATGCCATGTTCATTTCCCCTAGAAACTGCCAAAGTTTCCTATATACAGAACTACAAAAAAGTGATGCTTCTTTTAATCCTTATCACAGAGGCTCATATTAGTACATTTTTCTTTTCACATTTCAAATAATCTCCACATAGGAGGAAAGTAGCTGTTTTATATGGAAGAATAATTTATCATCAATCTTAAAAATAACAAAATAGATTAAAAAAGAGAAAGAACCAATATAAAAGTGAACAAATATGAAGCTTCCCCAAACTTATTACTTCAATCAGTTGACTACACAAATGGTGAAGTTCCTGAATCTACTGACATTTTCATTTATAAAGGAGAGGAACAAAATCTACATAAAAAGGATGCAGAATAAATATGAGTTTTAATGTCAATCTAGTTCTTATAATTTTCAAGGACAAATGTATGAAAGATAGAATGATAATAATCAATGCCCCAATTCTTCATTCTTCCCAATATCCATGTCATTTGAAATGCGACTCTGCAGTAGCTTTTACGAAGTAGAATATATTTCCCTGTTCCATGAGTCTGAGTACAGGCATGTGATCGTCTTTGGCCAATAGGATGTTAGCAGATGTGATGTAAGTAGAGGCTTGAAAAAGTGTTTGTACTTTCTATTTTTGCTCTTGTGCCTTGCTAACATGAGGACCTGTTTGGGCTAGGTTGCAGGAGGTTGAGACACACAGAGCCAGTTAACCCCACACATGTAAGTAAGCCCAGCCAAGGAGGGCAGAGCTGTTAGCCTACCTCCAGCTGATTCCATCTGCACAAGCAATTAACAATTAGTATTGTATACCACTGAGGTTTTGTGGTTGATTGTTATGCATTATTGTGGAAACAGATAACTGATATAGAAACCATGTGATGTCGTTGCTTTCTTCTGCTGGCAAACTTGGTCAGAGTACTTCTATGTAAAAAGGTGAAGTACCACAATATCACTCACAAAATCATTTTAGAAAACACTACTTTTCTGTAGACACTATTTTAAACTTTCTAGCAGATGAAGAGTTTTCAGGAACTCACGTATTATATTCATCAAAAAATGAATATGATTGGTAATACCTGAATCACTTTAGCTCTACTAATTATTTCACTATTTATTGAATGCAGGTACTGTTGTGTTAAATTTACACAATCTGTTTAATCCTCACAACAACATTATGAGACAGGCAATATTATATACAGCTTACAAATGAAATAACTGAGGCTCATAAAGGCTGAGTAGCAAAACAAAGTTACAAATCCAGGCCTTTCTGACTCCATAGTCTATGTACTACTACCTCTAAAAACCTTTAAGCAAGATTTGAATGCCTTGGGATTTTAGCTAAGAACTTAATGTAAAGTCCTTGTAATAGCTGAAGTGAAGTTGATTACTATGGCTGATTTTCTATCATCAAGACTTAAAAAAAGGGGGAGAGGAGATGTAAAAGGGTCTTATCCAGTAAACTGGAAATATTAATGGAAGATGAAATGGAAGCTGATAGAATATATCTTTTCAATCTTCCAAAAATCTTCAAATGAGGAGGTTACAGGCCTGAACAAAAATTCCTGGACCACATAAAAACGATCTGCTGTTCACTAACTACTCTGGGAAATAGAAATCTATAAACTGCTCTGTAGAGTTAGAAACTTCTGAAAATAGAAAGTCTGAACTCATCTATGATAGTACCAGATAAATATACTTTTTCTTTAATGGTTAAGAATTGAAAGCTTTCACTGAACTTTGCTATTAAAGCCGAACTCTGCCTTAATAGAAAAGATGTGCTATGTGATTAAAAAAGTAAAACAAAAACCATGTGTCCTAGAAAATGCCAGATAACTATAATCTTTTGCTCCAAACTAAATTGATCCTCTCTAATATAAGTTTAGGTTTCTTTAAGAAACTTCTGTAATATATACAGGTGTGTATTTGTGCATATGTATATAAGTCAATTTCAAGCCACACACAAATAAACATTAAAATTTGAAAACATTAAATAGTTCAATGCATATTTTTCCTTTTACAAAGGAATATAAAATTTTAGTTAATCACTAAAAATTTATAATTTAAATTTTCTATTATGAGCAGTTAGAGAAGAAGATGTGAAGGAAAAAAGTTAGAGACAATATGAAGAAAGAAGAATGAAAGATCTAGGAAAATTGTCCTAGGCTATAAGGAATAAATTGCTTTCAATATTGTCTCATTTATTTGGTTAATTATTGTTGAGTAACATTTTCTGTTATAATTAACTTTTGAAAAATTAATTTGAAAGATACCATTTATGGTTTAAGAAATTCCTTATCTGCTTTAACTTTCAAAAAATAAAGTTTATTTTTGAAATAAAATTTATTTTTACAGAGGATTATGGATATTTTGGACATATTGCATTTCTTCAATTTTAAGATACATTTTAAAAAACATTTCAGGATTTTAACATCTCTAAAATCAGATTGCGTCTGATAACTGACAGCATTTTTTTTTCTTAGTGGTATATCTTAATATAATAGTGCATTATATAGGCTATGGCATCTCAGATTCTATTATATATGAAATAGGTGCTACTTGATATTTTAGAAAATGTGAGACAATAATGGTATTGGTCAATTAAAAAGCGAGTCTGTTTATATATATTGAAAGTTTGTCAGATTCTTTTTTATATTTTCTGAGAAATTAGAAAGCTCTCATTTCACAAAGCTTGGATGTAAAATTAAAGCTCCCTTTTATCTTACTCTTCTGAACCTTTCTTCAAATTAAGTCCAGGTTTTCATTCTACTTGAGTCCTAGTAGCATAATGATAATATTTAATAGAAGTTTCTTTTCGAATCCCCTCAGATAATCCCTCAAACTGTTAATACAGAAGTCTTCTAGGAAAAAAGGTGTTAAAGTGATTCATTCTCTTTTTCCTTTCCTAGAAAAACATGCATATTACACCCCATAAACTTGTAGATAATGATTATTTACTATAAAATATTTACTATTGAGATACTTGTTGAGAAAGAAGATATGTACACAATAACAAAATTTGCAAAGTGCAACACATTATAACAAGGGAGAATTATGTAAAAGAATACAAATAATGATTTGAAATCTAGATGAATAATAAAACATTTGGTAAAAGTTGCATAATTAACTTCTATTTTGTAAGAATAAAAATATAGTTAATTTAGCAAAGTTGCTGTTTTGCATACTAAGTATTAATTATACTTGTATTGGATACGCAAAATATGCACAAAGAGCTCATGTTTTAGATGTCAGTTAATTTCAAGTGCCTCCCCCTCCCTTTTTGAGGTACCAGGGCTGAGAATTGAACCTGGGACCTTATGTGTGGGAAGCTGGTGTTCAAGCACTGAGCCACATCAGCTACCCTCAGTTGTTTTTTTCCATTTGTTTGCTTGTTTGTTTGTTTTTAGGAGGCACCAGGAACTGAACCCAGGACCTCCCATGTGGGAAGTAGGTGCTCAACTGCTTGAGCCACACCCCCTCCCCTTATTTTTTGAAAACAATGCTCACATTCCCCACTGCTATACATTCTTCAATGGTAGTGGTCTATTGACAATACTAACTTTAACAACACATCATTCATTTTTTTTTAATCATTAAGGGGAGATGAAAGTCTTAAAAGAAACCAAATATACTAATATGAAAAATATTTGACTAATATACTAAGAGAAAAACTAAGCAGTTAACTTATATGCTATTGATTGGTGCAACCAATCTGGAGACAATATTTGTCTGCTATCTACCAAAAATGAAAGTGCACAAACCCTTTGATTCAGAGATTCTACTTTTAGGATTTTATACTATAGACAACTATAACTTTAGAAGGGTATGAAAATATGTGAAATATATATTTATTGCAGCATTGTTTGTGATAGTGAAGATCAGGAAATAGCTTAAACAATCATCAAAAAGACACTGATTAAATGAAGCATGGTAGAGCTATAGGTGACATTACTTACTATACAACCATTAAAAAGAATGAGGTCGATTTTAAGTGCTGATAGAAAAAAGATGTTTGAGATCAATTAAGTGGAAAAAAGGAAGCTGGAAAATATGTATAGGATGTCTATTTATTTTAGAAATCAAAAGGGATATATAGATATATATGAGTGTGTAAATGTGTGTGTGTATGCATTTCTGGAAAGACGAACAAAAAACTGTTAATGACTATACTGGTAAGTGAGAATGAGAGTGTCTTTTACTTTAAGGCATTCTGTTCTATGATTTTTGTTGTGGATATTTGTTTTTATAATAAAAACAAAGAAGTCAATATTATGATAGTTTTTACAATAAATAGAAATAAGTCTCTGAGGCATTTTCTCCAGATTTTTATTTTTATTTATAGGGATAATAAATGTCCATGAAAAGACAAAAAATCCTGTTACTCTTTTAAATCAATTTTTACTATTAAATCTTTTTCATTTGATACGTATGTTCACATACATGCTTGTGATTATAAGACATTTACACGTTTGATATATATTTAGAAACACTTAAGAGGTTCACATTTGTAATTACTAACTCAAATTCATAGCAGAACTATTTTATTATAGGAAGCTTTCTGTGTCAGACACAGTATGGGAAGTTTTATCTTTATAATTTTGAATCATAAATACATTTGATGTTATGACCGTTTTGAGCTTTAAAAATGATACTTTCTGGTGATCTTAAAATACCTTTGAATTTAATTCCATTAGTTGGGCATTTTGAAAAAATATATAAGATACCCAGACTACAGAAGAACCCAAACTAAAAGACTGGGGTTACTTACCAGTAATTGGAGTTCTCTGACTGAAAATTTACTCCACAGATCCACATATTTTGGAGTTATTCCCATGTCCCACCTCAAGGAATCGGGAGCTGTTGAAATGAGAATTTCCAGAAAGTTGGCACAACCTTAAGGCATGTGCCAAGGGCTGGTTGATTCCCTTTCTGTGCAAGCCTTAAAGCTTTACACTCACCTTTGTAATTCTAAACATACAGGGCAGGATGTGTTTATGAGCATGGCTCTTAAAAGGAGAATACCTAATCAAAGAACTCCAGTTACCAGTGGGAATCCTTATTTTCTCATTCCTATTCTAACACAAATATCTACTTCTTAAAAATCAAAGTAGTGTCAACTATTCATAAGTAAAAAATGTAAGAAATACTTGCCGTAAAAAGTATGATTATTATAATGTTAGATATACTGTTTCTTACCTTGAGCTTGCAGTTTCCTTAGCAATTTGGCATCAGTGTTATCTAGGAATTCAGCATTGCCAACATTTGGAGGTCGACCCTTCCGACGTCTCATCCTGGATTCCTCTCTTGCCCGCTGTCTATCTGGATTTGGTGGTCTTCCTCTACGACCTTCCATTGCCCTGATACGGGGAATGACATCCTCTTCTTTCAAAAGACACCACTGCATTCCCTTTTAATTAACATTTTATAGAAATAATATATTACAAACAAAATAAACACAAAAGATCAATATGTCATAAAGTTATAGGTACATTTACAGATATTTTGAAATTTATGAAGCAGTTATATATAAACTTAAGGGATTTTTTCAATTAAATTTAGATTTATGGCATATCTTTGGTGTTATTTTAATGATTTCAAATTAAATTAAAGTATATATATTTGTATTTATATTAATTAATATATTGATATATAAAAATAATATATAAGTGAAAATTTGAACAATGACTGATATTTGATGATATTAAGGAATTATTTTTTCAAGTGTGGAAATGATATTGTGGTTATGGAGAAAACAAAAGTCCTTATCTTTTAGAGATTTAAATTAAAACATTTACAGATAAAATAATAAGATGTATAAGATTTGCTTCAAAAAGTTATAGAAGGGGAGAAAGGGTATAAGTAAAACAATATTGGCCATAATGATAATCACCAAACTGGTGATGTGTACATGATGTATCTTATTGTGTACTTTGGTATATTTTGAGATTTCCCATTATTAGCCTACTAATGGAGGCACACACACAAACACAATCCTAGAATATAATAGGAATAATCCTTTTCCATGCAAGGATACAATCTTAATCTGTTTTTCATCTATCTTATATGTGTCAATCAAAACAAATACGTTATATTACCTTAATTTTAATCCTAAGTAATATTCAGATATAGGAGTGGCTCATTTAAAAACTATTGTTTTATTATTACTAACATTTTTAAAAAGAGTTAATTCCTTTAGTGTGAAGTTTAAGGAAAATTTTTAAATGTGCTTTATTCTAAAAAGAACCTCAAACTAAGAATTTAGTTAGAACCACTGATGGGCAATTCTGCAACCAATAACAATAAAAAGTTCTTGAGTTATATTTTATGTCATGGCTCCTAACTTGGGGCAAGGAATCTATGAATATTTCAGTCAATGGGTCATAAAAATACAAATACAACTTCTGCTATGCTAATGAATAATAGCTACATTGCTAAATTCCAAGCACTGTGCTTTTTTCCAGATACTTTGAATAGTTTATATACTTTAATTCACAACAGCTCTATCTCATGTGGTGAGTTTTATTTTTCCTACATCACATTTGAAGGAATTCAGGCCCACTGAAGTCAAATAATTTGTCTGAGGTACAGAGACAGGATGGAACAGAGCTGTGATTCAAACCCAGGACTGTCTCATTCTCAAAACTGTGCTCTTACCCACTAAATGTACCTAAAGGATATTATAAAGATAGTATTATACCTGATAATTATAGGATTGTATGATTAAAAATATAATCCAGTCACATATCTATACATGAACAATATTTGTAATACCTCTTTTTAGTAATTCTCATGATAAAAATAATTTTAAAAATTAATTCTGAGGAAAACAAGAATCTTTTGCTTACTGAGATTTCAAATGAAGTCAACAGGAACAATTGTATCAATTGCATTTTTAGGCCATAAACCACTAAGAAGGAAGCTATCAAAATAGTTTTATGTTCAACAGCTTGGGAAGCTTTTGATTAGTTTAGGTTTTCATTTTTCTATTACGCTCTTGGGCATCAAGGCAGTATGCATCACATAAATTGAAAAATATAAAAGTGACATTTGCAACACTTGAAGTAGGAGAGACTAATAAAAGAGTCTGTAAACAAATCTGCATTCAGCTTTTAAAGTATCTTATTAATAATATCAATACTTTGACCAAGATTAAAAGGGTTTTATTAATTTATCTTCTTTTATGCAGATACAATTTTCACATAGTTATATTCTATTATTACTCTGCTAGGAAAATATACCTTTGTCAAAAAAAGAATAGAATATGTTGGTGCCTAAAACTTACCAGGCAAATAGTGACATTATCATCTGAATTTTTGGCCTTGACATTTAGAAAGTAAATACTTTCTAAGGGAATTGTTTATATTGGGTTACATATAACATTTTCTGACCCCTGGATTTTAGAAAATGAGAAAGATATGTTTAGGAATTATGAAACTTAAATTACAGTTTCAAATCCAATTCATTGGGTAGCCAAAATAATATGGTTTTAAGAGAATTATGGGAAATAAAGTAGTATTCTCTCAATCTTTTCCTCGGGAAAAGCAAATATAATTTATATCACTTGATTCATATAGAATTAGCTTTTTTTTTGTCAATTAGAAATTATGTATCAGAAGAGAGTTAAAACAATCTTTCTTGACTAAGATTTTAAGGAATATGGATAAAGAGAGAATAGATGGTTAACATGATGGAAACGATTTCAGATTAAATCTATTATGCCTATATAATTCCACTTTTGAAGGTTACTAATTTATAGCTTTAGCCAATAATACATTCACTTCTATAAATACTATGAAAAAAGAAAGGGGAAAAAAAAAGAAAAGGCTTTATGTTTTATTTTGGAGCCTGAACAAAATAATTGAGGTAAATAAGTAAATGAGATTAAAGTATACTGTGAAACTGTAATACATTATAAAAGCAAAGTTTCTATTACTTAAATATTTGTTGAGGCACCTATTCTGAGCAAGGCATAACACTATCTAAAAATGAGCAAGAGAGAATCTTTTCCCCCTAGAGTACCAACATTTTTAACAAGACCTCAGACTCAAGCTATTCTGAAGCAGATAATTCAAGCACCAGACTTGAAGTAGTAATGATTTTGAAAAAAGAGTAGAGAATGGGGCAGGAAATTGTCTCAATTGTCCACATAAGAAATATGTGGATTACATATTTGTCATATGACATATGTAAGAAATATGTGGATTTCATATGTCTGGATTACAGCCTGGGAATTAGAGCTTGAAAGCAAGGTGAATGCATTGGTCTTTTGGAGACAAAACGGACTGGATTTGAACATCACCTGTGTGTGAAGGAGAGGAGCCTGAATGGAGACCAGAAAGGTGATTAAGATTTGGAGTAGTCTCTATGCAATATGGAAAAGGGAAATGTAGTGAGGTTTTCTTCCTGAACAGTTCAAAACTGAGATAAGGGATACTTGAGAACTCTGGAAAATAAATTTATTCTCTCAAATTTTTAATGACTTAAAAAGTAAAGAGAGTTTTAAAGAAAACATCTATTTTAAATGAAATAATTTAAAATGTGTTCTCTTTATTTAGAAATTCAAAAAAGATGAGATATTATGCAACTTAATTTTTAAGCAGTTTTACTGAGACATATTCAAACGGCATTGCAATTTAATTTTAATGATCTTCCTATTTCAACATTTCTATTATTCATAATAAATAATACTCCAAAGTATAACTGGACATTTCATGAACAATTGGTCTGTTTTTATCTTACCTATGGGTACTAAGTTGTCTAATTAACTGGGTTTCCCACCTTTCACTGAAAATAAGAGTCAATTTGTGGTTTACCAGCAATATGTTTAGGTCTTAATGGGATATGTTCCCAGGCCTCATTCCTGCTTCAATTTTACTTCTAGTTTGTATTTATTTTTCTTCTGTTGCTCTCATTTTGTTTGATTTTATATAGTTGCAAACTGATTTATTTTTTCAGAAGGGCAATGTATAGGTAAATGAGGCAAACCAGTCCACTAAAAGTCAGTTCACTGAATCATCTATTTGTCTACTTCTTAAAAATCAAAGTAGTGTCAACTATTCATAAGTAAAGTTACTTAAGGATTTTTTTAAAAAAAGTTTTATATCATCTAAATTTGGTTGCAGCAATTTCATCAGGGATTTGCAGCCCTATGCCACTAAATGTCAATTTCCCATGTTAACATTTAAGATGCCCAGTACCTCTCAAATGCTCAATGCTATATACATGAATGAATGAAGACTTTCCCTTACTCTAACTTGTGTTTTTCTGGATTAGAACCAACCCCAGTCCTTGCATCTGGCAATAAAATAACTGTGGTAAATGTTTTAAATCTGGATTAAAGTATTAGACTATTAATTATTCAGTGACTTGATCATTGACCAAATTGATTTTTGGCTCTATGTTTTTCAGTAAATTTAGCCAAAGCTTAAGTAAACCAAGTTGATTTTTTATACTACTTTTATCTTTGAAATAGTGCTTTAAGAATCCTTTACTTCCTAATAGTTTATATACAACTATTTGAATGCCTTATCTAAAAGGGAGGTTATCATAAAAACTTCTAAAGAATATATTTCATGTTAAGAGGAAGGAATTAAGGCATAGATAAGTAGGCTTCAGTTTTTCAAATTAACATAGGATGCTGAATTACCTTGCTATGAGACTAAGAAAAAGCTTACACCATGAGAAGAAAGGGGATCACATATTTTTGACAGTACTCGATAATTTATATTTAAAGAAAAAACATAAAAGTCAGTATCATGAGAAAAATGAGAATTTTGTTGTACTTCCTTACACCTATTTCACGGTTTAGTATTATGCCTGCTTCTAGTTACTGTATGGTGCCAGAACCAGCTAGATAAAAGTTGATATACCATAAACTTTTTAGCATTAGGGATTCTTAGTTCACTGTGGTCATATAGCTTAATAATATTAGATACTGGATAGCATTTTAAAGATGTCAAAGAATAAGACTAGCTATCTATCTAGGGGAATGGGGGGAGGACCAACATAATCTATTGAAGACAAGTGAAAAAGATGCGCTTTAGTACAACTGTTTATAAAATGTATAATGCTGGTTACTTACATTAGGCTACCCTCTAAGAGCTATGGCTTTCAATACCTCCTTAGCTCCACACATGGATTCATACAGTTGACTTCTTAGTACAAGCTTTGCCTAGCCACCAAAATCCTACCTGGTAGATCAGTGACATAAATTTCCAGACTTATAGATTTCTGGTACTGGTTTTCAAGTTCTCAGTGTCCATATGTGCCCACAGCTATGTTGCATTAGGTGTGACAGTTAACAGCAGAGTTGAATTAGAACCCTGGTTGTTGACTCCCAATCTTTTGTTCTTCACTTTTTTGAGATAATTACCAGCATTAAAATTGTGCCAGAGACTGCTTGTTGCCTGCTTTATTGTCATGTCCCCCGCAACCCTTTACTCCTTATTAATAAAACTCTGATTTTAGCTGGGTAGCATTGTGTCTAGTGTTATCTTCTCCAGATTATAATCTTCTCTAAACCAGTGAAAATAACTTCTATTTCTTTTGTAATCTTCAATTTCTCTACTAACACTAGTTTTTTTTTTTTCAAAGTCAGGCCTTCTTCATCTTCATTTCTGTAGTGACATGTTTCATAATTATGGAAAATGCCTTTAGAGAAAGTATACATGGACATAAATACCTGGTACTTTAAATATTTGCTACAAATATCTATTGAATTAAAAATAAATAATAAAAAAAGGGTCTTTCCATAAATACTATACACATTTTATTTTTCTCATGGCCTTATGCCATTAGAAAGAAGAAATACCTTTAAAAATACATAAAATCTCAATTAGAGAAAAGCAACATTTTCTGAGTCACATTTTTTTTTGTTTTAATATAATAAACTTTATTTTTAAAGAGGTTTTAGATTACAGAAAAGTTACATCAAAAGTATGGGGGATTCCCATGTACTCCCCTCCCTCTCTTACATGATCCCCTATTTTTTTTAAATGTAGCAGTACAATTTATTATGGTGTATCTGTAAAAGCCACTCATTAAAAAAAAATGCACATTTAAAAAAAGACTCACTTGTGGTAAGGACTAACCTACCTACATAATAATCTAAAAAATAAAACCATCATTGTGTCTGAGTCACTTCTAAATTGTCCCTCTTCTTTGCATCTCTCCTTTTCTTTGCTTTTTTGGCCTAAATACAGTAGGCATTCAATACTATAAGTGAATATGGACTTCCTGGTTGAAAAAAAATAAACTTAATTGTAATAGTTTTGCTTAAATGTTCTGTTCTCTAGGTCACAAAAAAAATTGTTCAAAGTAGATCATATATTTCAAAATAATCTTTGTCATTAATAATTTATTTTAAGCCTTCATATATTTCTAAGAAAAATGTGAATACTTTTTATCTAATGTCATATTTAGATAAATAAAAATGACCCTATTTTATATTTACCAAAATCTGTCTAGCTCAATCTTACTTCCTATTATTCTGACAATCAAAATGAAATAAAATGAAATCAATGACAAACATTAGGTTCAACAAGTCCTTTATAATGTGATGGACAAGTCTATAAGAAATCCATTTACCTGGCACCTCATTTCAAGGGGTATCACTGGCTAAAACAGCTGCCGAAAGTGCATTAGAAGGTAGTCAAAAAGTATAGCATGGCTCTATAAAAAGTATTATAGCTGGTTTTGTTCCATGCATTCCATCAGTCCTAAAATCATCGTTTTTAAAGAAGCTGGTAAGAAGGGTTTGATATCTACTATCAGGTGATGCTGACTACTCCTTATGATCTTTCACCACAGTGTAGACTGAAATCAGGTATGAATAAAAAGCTAAATAAGGGCTTTTTGCCATTTCTTTGGTCAAGCCTGTCTACTTGAATTAAGGGCTTCTCTTTTTCCTTGTTTTAAAGGTAATCACTAGATTGTTAGCTTTCTGTTAATGACTAATTTACTTAAATTTCAAAAAAATGAGCTCTCACAGCTCCCATCTTATTGTACTATGAAAATTGTCAATATTTTCAATAAATGTTTGCTATTAATAAATACATGTATAATTATTATCTTACACTCAGAAATATCTTCAGTCAAGAAAAGATTAACCTTATTCAAAATAACCATGGTTCTCCATTGTAGATATTATTCCCTAGCAGAAATTATCTCCTTAATCTATAAAATATACAGCTTTTGAATACCACTGTTGTAATTTTTAAAATGCTTTAAGTAAAATGAGAACTTAGAGAATATTGATAATTATTTGATGAATTTTAAGAGAAAAAAGTATAATGGAGAAACTATATTTTCTAAGCCAAATGAATTATTAGGAGAGAGATTAAGAATACTAACGAATCTGCAGATATATTATTTCATTTGCTATCAAACACCAAAAATAGTTATATGTAGCTTGGAAAACTGGCTGTAACATTTAAAATATTTACGTACAATCCCCATTGTGACAGTTTGAATTTGGTGAATCCAAAAAAAAGATTACGTTTTTGAACTAATCCATTCCTGTGGGTGTGGGGCCGTTTTGATTGGACTACATCAATAAGGCAAGATGCAGATTGGGTCATTGCCCTCTTACGGGAGCTTATAAAACAGACACATTAAGAGATAGAGACACAGAGAAATGAAGCTGCCATTTTTGATCCTGCCATGTAAGAGAGGATTTGAAGGTCACTAGCAGCCAAAGCTTAAGCATTAAGCCCCCAAGAGGCTGGGCCCATGGAGCAGTTCAAGGCTGAACAGATAAGCCATATGCTTGATAGCCCACAGCTGAACTTGGGAAGAAAGTGGACCAGCTGAACCTGAGACAGTAGGCCTGGAAAGAGATAAGCCCTATGCCTGGTTGCTCACACCTGAGCTCTGGGAGACGGTAGATTCTGGAGGGAAAGGCAGGGACCTCGGAAGAGATTGGCTGCCATCTTAGCCACATGGCAGGATACAAGGATCCCCAGTAGCTGTCTTTGGTGAGAAAATCTCTCTGATGGTGCTTTGATTTGGACATTTCATGGCCTTGGAACTGTAAGCCTTTACCCTAAATAAAATCTCCATTATAAAAGCTAACCCATTTCTGGTACTTGCATCAGCAGCCCTGTGGCAAACTAAGACACCCATGCATTTGGAAAACTGTGAATATTTAGCTTTACTGGGTTATATAGGGCAGAAGTATTTATTTTTAAAACATAGGAAACTTTTTCACATTATGTAAGTAATACAAGCAAATTTTAGAAAATTTGAAAAATGAGTAAAAAGGAAAAAAAGACCCATTGTACTGCCAACCATTACCATTACACTCATTATTAAAATGTTAACACCTTTCCTTCCAGTCTTTTAATAAGCATAATTTTGTTTTCTAATAAATATACAGCCATAATATCATTTATACAATTTGTATAAAGGCATATAGTAAACACACAGAGCATGACTACATGGTAACAGTGTCTTTATATCTTCTACAAAATTTAGACCAATCATAAGAATTATAATCATAATTATTCTAATAAAAATATATAATCTTGGTTCATTTTCACAGATAATGATTATACAATAATAAACATTTATAACTAACTATATACATATACACATTAATCATACAATATAGAGAAATGTATATGGCTATACAACTATATGCATTTCCAATTAATTAACTGAAATACTTTCTTGGATTACTTACCTTTAGCTGTTATTCTCTAAAAGTATTCAGAAATGAATTCAGCTTACTAATTTTTTTAAACTGAGAAAATTGTTCTCAAAATTGCTATTATTTCCTCCTACCATTCTGCTGAAATATTGGCAGCTTAATATATTCTGGATTTAATAATTCATCATATATCCTTGATTGGAATTGATCTCTCAGAAAGACAGTATGCATTTGGAAAAAAATTGATTATGTTTAATAAAAAGTAAATGGATATCAAAGAACATTTTGCTCTGCCTAATGAGGCTTTATAGATTAAATCTAATTATCACTGATACAAAACTAAAAATCCTTTATGCATTTTACAGTAATTAGCTTTCTTCTCAAAAGGAAAATCTACTGAACTTACAGAAACAAAGATACCTTTGCAATAAATAAGGCAAGTAAGGATCTTATAACGAATCAAGAGATTAAAGAATGAGAATTTTAGAGTAAAATTATTATTGCCTTCTAATGATAACATGTTTTGTGACTAAAACTGATCCAGTATATATGGAGTATACAAAATAACACTGTAGTTCACTGAAATTCTGAGAATCTCCTTGGTGTCCCCTGTAGTCTGAGTAAAAAAAAATTTTTTTAAGTTTAAAAATAAAAATGAAAATCCTGGATATATTTCCATAAAAAAGTTAAACCTTAGATAAAAACATTTTGGCAAAAGGCCTAGCAATAAAAAGACAAGTGGATCTGAACATCACTTATTCCTTAAAAAGTTATGAATAACAATGAAAAAGAGGGTATATAATGTATATGAACATTATCAGAAGCCTTCGGTTCTAGTTATCTGTCTGTCTTACTGAAGTAATGGGACTTTGGAAAATGCTTTTAATTTTCTTAGCTTCGGAATCAACTTCTTGCAGAATGAAAAAGGCCTTTTCCATTTTTATAACTATGAAATTAGAGGGTATGATAGGATGGAAAAGCTTGTCTATTCACAAAAGAAAATATTAAGTGCCAGGAAAATTTTCTTTTTGTGTACTATAATGAACCAAAGAGAAGAAAAATCCAATCAAGAAAAAAAATCAACTTGAGTTGACTGAAGGTTTTAACCTTTTTGAAACACTGTCATGCATACAATCTCATTTTAGCTTTACCATAATCCTATGAAATGAAAAGTGTAATTATTATTGTATCTATTTGGCAGATAAAGAAATTGAGGGAAAAGGGGCATTATTTTGTTGTTGTTCAAGATCACAAAATTATTTTATGGATTAAAAAAAATCTAGGTCTCCTCATTTCTTAACTAGGATCCCTTTCAAAGGAGCTGATAAAGACAAAGGGAAAAATAAGCTCATACAGCTGAATACAAGTAAGTAACAAAGGAAAAACATTAAAGGAAACATATAAGAAATGAGGTCTCAGTGTGTGGGTTTTTTGTGCTGACTGGTGAGATTATGTACTTCAGCCACAAAGTTGAGTCCAAAGGGATCTTCAGTGACATGTTCAGAAATGTGTATAATTACACTAAAAAACTCAATTTCTGCAAAAAGCAGAAATTTCACTTAACTTGTGAAAATGCATCATGTAGCCTGGCATAATCAAATGGGAAAGGTCCTTCTAAAAATCTAAGGCATATTTACTCTCTTTTGGACTGACTTATAATAACATGGCTTTCCCATTCAAATAAAATTTTAAAATATTGTTTTACCTTTCAGGGAACTAAAGTTTTCTTGTATTTCACATGAACATGCAGATACTTTTACACCTGCATAAATTGTAAAATTATTGACAGAATTAACAGGAAATTTTTTTTCTTAAAAAATATGAAAAAGAAATCTATTAAGGCAAAGCTCCTTGTTACTGTAGCTTAGCAAATTGAAGCCTTAGTGAGTGTTTACCACAGAGTTATATGTTTAGCTATATGAATTAACTAACAAAAGTTAACTTACAGTTAAGTAAGCGTTAACTAACAAAGCTCCAGTGTAGTGAAATTTACTTCATTTAGGTTATGGTACTACTTTTTGGTTCAAAGACTGTACTTTTTAAAAAGTGGATACCTGAGGTCCATCTCTGGCTTCATAGAAGTCACCCACTCTTATTTTTGCACTGAAGCTGAAATTGTCCCTTGAGATATCCATTATTCCATTTCTGCTGAGATACTGAAAAAATCACATATTTTTCCACTTCAGGTTTTAATAATTACAACCCAGCTTTGATGTATAACTATCTTCAGGGAACTAAAGTTTTTCATATTCTATTAAGGGGCTATGGATTTATAGCAGATCAATTTAGGTTAAGAATATAAATCCCATACAAGAGGATACTTTGTACCAAGGAACTTTATCTGAAGGAGTGCACATTTTTATTTTCCATTCTCATGCTTAATAGGTACCAAATATATGTTATTTGGTGAAAAGTATGTACCTTAATTACTTCAGGGTACTGCCTGAGTTTCTTTCCACATGGGGCATAATATGCTACTTCTCCTTGAAGGCGACCTCCAAAGTTTCTTATTCTTGTCTCTCTTTGCCAGCTACACATAACAGAAATGAAGATTATGACATATTTAATTTTAAGAAAGCTTTTAAAAACTAAAAATATTAAAGTATACATGATTTTAGAAAACATGAAAAATGCAAACGAAAATAAGTCCCTCATTATACAACCCAGAAACAATTACTATTAAAATTATCTTCTTAGCTAAGTAATTCACTAAAAATAAATCAAAGACTCAATTTATAAATATTAAACTCTATTGTATTTTTTAAAAATCGTAACTGTTTTTGCTTTGGGTACTCAGAAATATTTAGTAATGTATCAAACTATAGTAATTTTTACATCTGAAAGTTTGAAGTGAGAAGAGTAAAATAAATCTGGCTCCTTGCTCTTTGGAGCTCATGTACTTCCAGTTCTAAACCTCTAAGTTCCAACTAAACCATTTTAGCCAAATTCTGCTCAAGTCCTCAGTTTTACCCACAGTGGCTTTCACTGTCATTTAATTTTATCTTTACAAAAACCTGTGACACTCTTAACTATATTTTTGCCCTTTGCCAAATGATTTGTTCTTTTTCAATAATATTCCCACCTGGCTGCATGATCCCATACCAGATCTACCATACTTCCACAAACAGTTAGCTTTTAATTTCAATTTTCTGATATATCAACTGTTTTGGCCTTTGTTCTGGTTCTTCTGCTCTAATATATACTATGCAGTATATTCACTTCTTTTTTTAAGAGGAGAGAATATGAAATAAAGTAAATATCAAACATGCATAAATTTAAGGGGTGAAAACAAAAAGAGAAACCTCATTTTGCATACCCATATTCCAAAGGAATACGCAATTCCCGTTCATCTGTTACTCTTCTTCTTTTGGAAGTACCTTCAAGAAAATTCAACCAGTTAATATACAATATTAGTTTTTAAAGATGACAATTATTTTCAATAACTTAGAAACTTTTCCCAATAATCCATTTTAATGACTTGGATTATTCAATGTATTTGGACATCTTGCACATCATTTTTAGATGGCTTTCAATAAAATACTTTGTATAAGGCAGAGGTTTTCTTTCCCCTTTTTGGGGTCTGAATGAGAGAATAACTAGTCCTGTTCTCAAAGGAAAATAATCCAAGATAAAAATATACAGCTTTCTTCTCCTTATTTAGTTATTAAAGAAATGGTTAGAGAAGGGGGAAATAGTAGAAAAAGGTTGCAGATTTTTTCTTTGAAAATATGAGTTTTCAGATGCTGAAAAATGTCAACATTTGGTTCACATACTTACAAACAATTTAATGTACAAGTTCATATAAAGTCACCATAAAAACACTACTACTCTTTTATAAAATCTAAAGTACAAAGGATTAGGGTTACATGTAAAATTTTTCATAGACAATGATCAAGTTTCACAAACGCAAACACTTGTATCTTACATTAGTTGGATATCATACTGCCTTGTGGCAAATGCAGGCAAAACTAGAAATTACCAAGGAGTGTGAGAAATGAACAATTAATGCAATATTTTACTATACACATCTTAGACACTGAATGAGAATAGAGAGTAGTTTTGCAATATTAACTGTAGAAACTTTTAAAGACGACCTCTAGAAGTTTATAAAAGGGCAAATAGAAAAAATATGACTAATGAATGGAATAATTATTTTATTCATTAATACAAGTGACCTTGGCTATATGTTGGGCAGATAAGCAATTCTACCTTTAGTAACCAAGTAAGCTCATTTATATAAAGTACAAAAAAATCCAACTATTTATGCAATTCTATATTCTAGAAGCACAAGCTGAACACAAAAGCAGGAAAGTATTCAAAATAAAGACCTGTCTTCAATTAGGTTCTTATATTGGAAGCAGAGAATAAAAATGGTAGTGGATCATATCCTTTGAAATTACATGCTGACCTTTCAAAAATCCAGCTATAACACTCTAACATTTGACTCCGATGAGATCATCTCCAGAACACGGTATAAATAAAAATTCTTGTATGGTTTGCCTTTAATAACAATAACAATAAAGTATAAGTACCAGAGTGTGGACTTGAAGTAAGTGTGGTAGAAGGTGTGCCAAGAAAAGCAGGTGACTGGGATTCAGAACATAAGGCAGCAGGAGCAGAGCCTGGGGCTTTTGTTATATGGAGGTTACGAGATGTTGAGTGAGCAGTAAGATTGATGGAAGAGTTTTTGACAGAGGAAGCAATTTTATTCAGTTTCATTGACGTTTTCTCTCCTTCAGTATCACTATCTGATTCATCTTGGTCTTTATCATCATCATCATCTTCTTCTTCTGATCCTTCTGTATCTGATTCTGAATTACTATCTGATTCTGGGAAGTAAAAGAAGTATTTGTATATTATAACTAGGTAATCACCAACAGCTTGTAGATTTGATATAAATGGAATAGTTCAGGAATCTGCATTTGTGAGTGAGAACTAAAACGAGCAATTTCCCTCAATAGTAACTGTAAAAATTACTATTTTTAAGCTATTTGAGTACAATATATACAGACTAAAAATCCTCAAATTTCTTCACTAAAAGTATATTCATAAAACAGTTCTTCTCATATGACAGTATTCACAGGATGAATTCTGCTTAATGGTCACAAAATCATTTTTAACTTAATAGAGGGAATAGAATTGATTACTCAAATTAACAGTCTACAATGGTATAAGAAGTATACTAAGTCCAGTATGCGGAAGAGAAATCTGGAATCAGCATAACATCCTTTCATCTGGCCTTGGAAGCAAAAGAAACAATTTTCTGGGGAGATTCTTGGCATTTTTTGGCTTCTTAGACTTCACAAAAGATCAGGCTTACAGAAACAATTATAGTAGGATAATTTGGTGATTTATTTATTTAAGCATGCTCTAGTTATATAGCCCCTCATCTATAAACCTCCCCCAATTTCAAGCCAGGAACCAGGCTTTTCCTTCTCTAGGGGAAGAAGAAAGTGATGACTGAAGGCAAGCAGAAGGCAGTTTAATGAAGTATGTCTTCTGTAAGTAATAACCTACAGAAGAGATTATATAATGGTATCCTGGAGGGGAAAGGAAAGGTAGCAAGCCTCTTACTAGTAAAAGGAGAATGATACCCAACTCCCAAAGGCTGATTCATAGTAGTCTTGGACAAGGAAGATGTTGCTTACTATTTTGACAGATTAAAGACTAGAGGTCATTCCCCTCTTTTCTGGGCACAATTGTAAGCCTTCCAGATGCCGCTAGGAGAGAGAACTGGGGTGAAATATTCTGCCAGCATGGTAAGATGCAGATGTTGAAAGAAAATTAAGTTATTTTTCTTGTACATTTAAGTTCCTGGGCTAAGATTCACCAAACACATTTTAGGGAAGATCAAAGGATGTACAATTCATCCAGTTATGCAGTCTATTCCTGGCTTAACCCTGATAAGCATTGGGCTGATACTTGGACTGTTTCCTAATGATTCCCAGGACAATAGCTTATGTGGAAATGTGTTTGTATGACCCCATATGCCTACAATAAGGTTCTTCACAAAAAATAGTTTTTCAAAATTATCGATGTTGATATTCATTATATCATGTAAAGTTGTGTTTATGGAAACCCTAGGAAAAAAGTCTTATCAGGGAAAGTTGTTCTTGCCCTGAGTAATAGTTTGTTTTTATCTTATAGACACTTTAAGTTGTATAACTGACTATACTTTTTCACATTGGCTGCTAGAAAATTTACAGGTGGACTTGTGGCTATATAATAACAAATTTACAAACTTTTAAAATAGGAATTTCTTTTTTGCCTTTAAAATTTGTTATTTTGTATTTTATGTTTTCAATCTTCTGTGGAAGAAGAAGGAGGGGGAAGGGAAGAAGAAAGGAAAGTTGTACACATACACATACACAAACACATAAAGAAATGAATAAAAATAAAATCAGGGAGTACTCCAGATGCTATTTAATAAGTTCTGTGTTACTGATTGACTCTGACTACAATTTTACCTTTGTTAGAAACTTCTAGTGACATATTTTAACAAGCAGCAGATTAAAAAAAAAAAAAGACAAATGAGTGGTCCTGAATGAAATAAAAATTAACCAAGTTAATGAATTTTTTTTCTTAATTCATGCACCCTTTATATCCACTTTAAACTTATTTGTTTAATGTCAAATGAATAACATAGCAGAGAATTTAACTTAGGATTTCCAAATTTAAATAGTCCTGTATTTTCCAAATTTAAATAGTCCTGTATTTTCACTGTGTGAAACACCATGAATGACAATCATAAGTCTGTGAAATAAGAAGTTCTTTGAAATGTTTTTATTCACATAGCATTGAGAGAAATACCTTAAATTTTAAAATAGAAAATAACCTGATTGGCTGTCATCAGATTCATCATCTTCCTCATCTTCCTCATCTTCTTCCTCATCTTCTTCCTCTTCATCCTCATTTGAATCTTCAGAATCTTTACTACTGGGAATGTCTGAATCTGTTCCTCTAAACTGTTCCACTAAGGATTTTGAAGGAGGAGGGTGGCTCTGTGTTTTTACTGTGTTTACATTATTACTAACTGCTTTTTCCTTCCCTTGACTATGCAGTATGGGAGAGGGAGAGGGCATTACAGGTGCCTGATTGCCAGGAGTTCTTCTCTCACTTACACTCAAATTTATAGGTGAGGCAAAAGGGGTGCTACTTGCAGTAGCAATGTTTTCATTAATTTTACTCTGCATTTTAGTTTTGGTAGTAAGTGCTAGAGGAGCTTCTTGAATGACACTTTGAATAACCCCATTTGGCTGGTGATTACCTAAAAGTGCATTTGTCAAGAATGGATTAGGGTGGCTATTTTCTAATGTTTGTTTTGGATGTGCTGGTGAACTAGAGGTTGCTTTTGGATTTGACAAAGCTGCAATAACCTTCTTCAGACTTTTAGATGATTCCTGTTTCTTTAATTGTGCTGGGAATGTCTGTTTATATTGTTCCTGTTGAAACATAAGTTAAAAGACATCAGTGCAACATAACAACAAAGATTGCTTTTATTTGCCGTCAGTGTCTGAAAACAGCTGCGCATATACAAATTAAAATCATGATATAAAAGTGTTATAAAGAGAATGGAATCAATGACTAGTTAGTTGCTGATACTTGGCTAGACTTCGTATGTTTAAAATTCAATTAATCTTTTCCCCCCAAAATATATATGCTTCCTTACTGTCCCTCTCTCTTTACTGTTGCTCCCCTTCCCCCAATAATTCGAGCCTGAAATTCTAAAAGTATATTTACTTTATCTTTCCAAATCAGCTACATTACTATGTTTTATAGAGTCTTTCATTGAAATATTGCTCAAACTTAAGCAATATCATAATTTCTCTCCACACAACTCGCAACATACGCTATATATCAATGCTAATTTCATCTTAGTATAACCTTATTTTATTATACTAGCTTCTTGGTTAAAATGCCTCCCCATTATTGCTAACTTTATAAAGCCTAAACATTTTGTTTTTTGACATTCAAATTAATTTACAATTAGGCACAACAATACTTTTCAGTCGAATTGGACTTTTTACCATACCCTGTGCATGTCATACTTTTACTACTACCACACTTTGCTATGATCGTTTTCTCTTCATGAAATGTCCTCCTCTTAAAAATTTCAATCTGATGAAATTTCATTCTTCAAGACCTAACCCAAGAAGCATTCCAAGCTTGTCTCCACCAGAAGCAGTCTTTGCCTCTATTTTTTGAGCTCCTTTATCTCCTTATATTCTATCTTATATTACCTATAGCATAAATTGACATCTTTGATAAGTACTTTAGAGTGAGAACAATGTCTTTCATTCATATTTATGGTCTTCCCCAAACTTAGCTTAGAGCCTTGAACTTGGTACTCCAAAAACAATCATAGATTGCTGGATGAATAATTTCTAGAGTGAGAGGAACTATGAACCACATATTTAAAAATATTAAATTGCTGAGAATGGTGGCTCGATATTCTGTGGGAACTAGTGTACCATTAACACATTAACTTGGAAACAGTATAATGAAACAATTTAGAAAAACAAATTTTCTAGAAAAATTAATTTGTAAATGCCATTAAGTCATAAATTTATATCTATAAATAAGAAACAAAACGTTATTTAGCTATTAGACTGTCTTGGAAAACAATAAAATCTATATGAATTTCATTCAATTGATGCAATTGAAATAATACATAAAAATAAACCAAAGTAGAATTCTTAAAATATTTCAAGTTAATAGAAGTGGCATTGAGTTTTCTCAGGTAAAATTCTGCAATAAAAATGATTTCCTTGAAATTAAAATCAGTGATGCTGTCAGTTTCAGACCTGGGCTCCTAATACTCAAGCCACAAAAGATTTGTGGGGGGAATTTCACAGTATAAATGCAGATGAAATACCATATAACATGCCTTATTAAACATCTTTATCATATTTAACATCAATACTAAATTAGTATATTATATTAAGTTATTAAGATAATTCTTTGCAAAGAAAGTCTGCCACATAATGTTTGTACCTAAGGCAATGCATCACAAAGTGCTAGTATTTACTCAGTGAATAAAATATGGAAATAATATTAAATCATTTCATTTACCTTTTAAAAAGAATTTTATAAAATTTTTAAATATAATATACTTTAATAAACACAAGATTTAAATTTTCAGCAAAAAAACTTAAGTGTACTTTCATTTCTTAGAATATAATTATGCCACATAATCATTTGTACTTTTTTTTTTTTACAGGCTGTAAAATTTTCTTCTACGTACATGGGACCAAAAGGGCCATGTAACAAAAAATTTTCTTTTTAGTTTTATATTTTAATTTTCTGTAATTGCTCCTCACTCTATAATACTGAAGAATCACCTCCCATATATGTTGAAACCTAACAGTTTTCAAGAATAACCAAGATTCCTGCATTTGTCCTTTTTGATATTAGGTCTGGTACATAAAAAGGGAAGGGGGAGAGAAAACTAAGAACTGTGTAGTGGCAAAACTTCTTGTTGCTTTAAGATATCCATTTAGAGGACAGGAGTGGAAAAAGATAGGTTTGAAACTCTGTCCTACCATCGAGCTCTTGCTTCTGCAGCCCCCACCTGAGTCGCTGCAGACCATAAAAACTCCTCTAGACAAAACTTGGTAAAAGAAAATGGACACAAATACCTACCAAACTCCACTCCGGGTCTATAAATCCAATTAATGAATATCGATTGAATTGATTGCCTACAATGTAAGGGTACTGAATGATTCAATGATTAAATAACACCCAGGGAAATCATAGACTATTGAGGGAGGCAGACATACACAGAGCAGGAAGCATAAACATATGAGATTACTGTAAGAAATAAAGCAAAATACTGTATGCAGACTGTCATATTAAGAAAAATTATTGTTGTAAGAGACGTATTTATAAACTACCCTCTAACTCAATAGCAGATACTGATAAAAAATTGATATAGTCATTTAGAGTTGAGTCTAAGGAGAATATTCACATAAAATATTTCCTATTAACTACCATTATCGTTTCAGAAAATTTGTATTATAATTTCTGAATATCTCCAATTAGCAGGGACACCAAATTTTTTCATCTTAATCACGGGTTCTGAATTCAGAATGACCTTGGTTAAAATCCCTTCTGTGATGTTCTCATGTGATTTAAACTCTCTGGGCCTTAGTTTCTTTACCTCACAAAGTTTTGTAAGGATTAAGTAGGATCATTAAGTGTAAAAAGCCTAGACTGTCCACATGCACTAACCAAATGTCAATAAATGATTTTCTAATAGGTAGTCATATAAATTCTTTAAAAAGAACTTTAAGAAACCCTTTGAAAAAAATTAAGGAACCTTTCATAATGCACATAACTCTTGATATGGCTCTATATATTCATTTTTCTTAAAGTGGGGTATACATTATGAAAAATTAAAATAATTAGAACATAATTTCTAATTTGCTTATTTTATTTGTGAAGAGTCAGTAATACGGTGCTGATAATAATGGCTTCTTATGATTGAGCAGTGCATTACAAGTTGTCATATGTGGGATATCATGCTACAATTGGTCATTCCCTTCAGATTAGAGGGTCCCAATTCTGGCTGCACATTTGAATTACTTGTGAAATTTTAAAAAATATCCAATACTATAGTCCCACCATGAGAGATCCTGATTTAATTGTTGTGAGGTGGGTTTTTTTGTTTTGTTTTTTAGGTTTCCCAGGTGAGTCTGATGTATAGTCAGCCTTGAGAACCATTCATTTAGATTCTCTTAAAAAGGCTGATTTGTTCAGGTCACTTTTCTTTGACCCGGTTCTTAAATTCTTCATAATAAAATAAGAGTCCCTAGACAAGGAAAAGGACAATGAACAAACACATTGTGACTTTTTAAAGAAAGAAAAGCAGCTTATCATACTGGTTAAGAGTAAAGTCTCTAGAATCACACTGCCTGGGCATGAATTCTGGTTTCATCACTAACTAGCGATATGATCTTGGGAGAGTTATTCAAGTTCTCCGACTCTCAGTTTCCTCATCTGTAAATATGGATAATAATATTAGTAGCACTGACAGATGTTAGTATCTAATGAGTAAATGCATGTTCAGCACTTAAAAATATGGCTGGCAAACAGTATGTGTTCTTTAAGTGTTAACTAACCATAAGGATATCTAATGACAATACTTATAACCAAGAGATAGAATATTATATTCAAACATAATATTTTTCCACTCTAGCTGGTTCTAGAATAAAAGGCAATGGTCATTTAATTATTATACTTCTATAGGCCATATGAATGAAGACTATGTAGTAATATAAAATAAATAGCAAAAAAAACAAAGATAAAAAAGTCTCTGAGGAGTGGTTCCAGATGTATAAGTAAAAGTTATTCAAATTATTTTCTATTTCATATAATTCATTAAGAATGTGAAGGCAAAATAATTCTTTATAAAGGAGTTTTACATTTAAAATTTATAAATTATAGGAATACAGAAGTAAATTACTCAAGAGTTCATTTCTTTAAAAAAGAACAGATTAATATTAGGAAGAAAAGGGCATTAATTTTAAATAAAAGTTAACAGTGAACCGGGGCAGACATTCTTCCACTCTTCTCCAAATCTCCTGTTAAGAGTGTACACATTATGCTGTCTGTGTTTGAGCCCTCTCCTGACTTGTAGCCAGCTTTGTGTAAGACCCCTTGCCAATGGGAAAGTTAAAAAACAAAAAGAGCACCCAGTACTCACCATCATGCAGTCTGTTCTAGAGTGTACCACTGTATTAACCTGGAGGCCTGCCTCGCTACTTTTTTAACATATTGTTAAGTAATATTAAAATCATGTCTTTCTTTTTGAAAGATGGAATACATTAGTATGCAGAAGGCCTCGGCTGGTTGCTCTCTGCTGGGGGGGCCGGCGGTGCGAGCGAGTGGCCCCTCGTCCTTCCAGGCGTTGGGTAGAGGGAGTGGCGGGGGCTCGGAAGCAGCATAAACCTGGGGGTGTGGGCGGCTCTGGGCTAAAGACTCGAGGGGCTGTGGAAAGGGGCGCCCAGGCCGGGCGGGAGCACCCGGCACCTTGGGGGCAGTTGGGGCCAGCGTGGCCCCGAGCAGTGGGAGAGGAGAGGCAGCAGGGCCTGGTCTCAGGTGGCCTTGTAGGCAGGTGCCCTTTCACCTTTGGGGAGGTTTTGGGGGAGAGGGGCTGCCCTATAATAAAATCAGTCACCTAGATACAAGTATTACTTGAAATGAAAAAGCCCCTCTGTTTTGAGATTTCCCAGGTAGTTTGCCAGGAAAGCTCACCTGGGGTTGTCTCCTGCTTGCTGCCCAGTTTCCACTCACCTCCTAGAACACTCCGTGGCCCCCACTGCTTCCAGCCTCTGCCTGAACTGTGAGGACCTGGCTTTTCCCTGAGTGCAGGGGGAGCAGGTGAGGGGCTGGCTTCTGTGCTGGGTTGCACGGAGAGTAGAGGTCGAAATAACCAGGCTAGAGGGCTGGCTTCTGGAAACATCTCAGTGGCAGAGTCCTGGGATTTCTCGATAGGCCAAACACAGGTGGAAGAGTAACAGACTGGACAAGCTGACTTGAAGGATTTGGCCCGAGCAACGGGAAGGGGAGGCAGGGGAGGGGGCTTGGGGAGCTGGACACCTAAGTGAGAGAGGGTGGACCAAGTCACCAGCCAGACGGGGGCAGGGCCTGCGCCCCAGGACAAGGGCAAGCAGCCAGGAGGGAACCGCGCTGGAGGCCCCGCGGGCAAGGCGCCGGGCCCAGACGGCCGCTGGGGTCACGGAGGGGGGTCCCAGGTGGGCCCCAGGCAGTGGGCAGGTGTGAGGGTGGGGCCGGAGCTCTGCGCCTTCCTGTGGGAGGAAGGGCAGCACGAGGGGGTGGGGGGGCACGAGGAGCCTGAGACCTGGGTGAGCCGGGGGCGGGGCACTGTTCTCATGCAGGCCTGGCCCCCGCGTTCCAGGGGGCCCCCCTCCCAGGCCCAGCCCACGAGGTGGGACAACCCCGAGGCCAGGCTGAGGGGCCTATCCACAGCGCCATGGGCCTGAGGGGCACAGAGGCAGCTCCCGTCCCCCAGGTCCCCGTCCCCCAGGTCCCCGCCCCTGGGGCTGCAGCACTCCCTGCACACAGCCCCCTCCGGGAATGTTCCAAACACTGTTGTCCTGGAAACGCAGCTCATCCTCCAAGGCCCAGCCCAGACACCTCTGGATGCTTCCTCAAGGAAGTGTCACCATGCAGCTCCCAGGTGCTGTGAGGACAGAGGCGCGGGGAGGGCGGGAGAGGGCGTGGGGGTCCCGAGGGCAGCCCCTCTGGCGTGGCCACCCCCAGAACGAGGGCCAGGGTCGTTCCATTACGGACAGGGAGACGGGGTCCCTGGAAGTGTGAGCGCACCCAGGCACCTGCGTGAAGTCCAGCCCCACTGCCCGCAGATGCCCAGGCCTGGGGGGACCAGGGAGCCCCTCAGATTCCTGATGAGCCCCCTCCCCCGCCCAGGGCATGTTTACTCTCCCCCCTCACACGCTAGAAGCACTAACTGGAAATTTTCTTTTAATGAACTCTGCATATATACTCATGCCATAAAAAATGAAATATGGTGCTAGAAAGGAAAAGAACAATAAACTAATACTTTGTCATTAATATATATTTAAAAGGGAAAAGAAAAATATACCACAGTTCATACTGTGATGGTTTTAAATTTTTAATGCGAAAGTTCCAAGTCGTCATGTAGAACAACAGACTTGAAGTAACGAGCTGTTTCTTCCCCGTCACAGTCTGTTTGGGGTCTGCTGTTCACATGCAAGAACGAGTAGCGCTCCTGAGGTTGGAGACACAAACTGCAAAAAAGGGTCAAGCAGTTAGGAACTGGTGAGAACTTAACTCTCGAAACAAACTGGAGTAGCGGAGTCTGGACGTTGGGAGCCAGCCGCGGGGCTGCAAGCTCTCCAGGTGGTTTTCAGCGTGGTGACGCGGAGCCTTCACAGGTGTTATTAAAACTGCACCTGTGAGCAGTGGCCTCACACGTACAGCCACTCGGCTTTGGACAAGGATACCAAGTCCATTCAGTAGGGAAAGAGCAGTCTCTCAACAAGCAATGCTGGGACAACTGGAAAGCCACGTGCCTTGGCGTGGAGGCGGACCCCTACTGCACACCACGTGCAAAATGGGCCAGAGGCCCCAATTTAAGAGCTAAAACCATAAAACTCTTAGAAAGCCTAGGGGAAGATCGTGACCTTGGATTTGGCCATGGTTCTTGACTCTACAAGCACAGGCAACAAAAGGAAAAAATAAGATAAATTGGAACTTTGTCAAACTTAAGTTTAGTGCAGAGGATATTACTGAGTGAAAAGACAACCAACCCACAGAATAGGAGAAAATATTTGCAAATCATTTATCTGATTAATAGCCAGAATATATAAAGAACCTACAATTCAACAACAAGAAAACTACCCAATTAAAAAATGGGTGAAAGAATTTGAATAGACATTTCTCCAAAGAATATGTACATGTGGCCAAGGGGCACATAAAAAGATGCTCCACATCATTAGCCGTTAGGAAAGCACCAGTCAAAACCAGAATTGGCAACAGTGTGGAGTAATTAGAATCCTTGTGTGATGCCGGTGGGAGTGTAAAAGGGTGCAGCTGCTGTGGCAACAGTTTAGTGGTTCCTCAGAAAGAAAATTACCATATGACCCAGAAATCCCGTTCTCGGTAGATACCCAAAAAGATTTAAAACAGGCACTGGAACGGATACTTGTACATCAGTGTTCATCGCAGCATTACTCCTGATGGTGAAAAGGCAGAGACAGCCCGAGTGTCCAGCGACAAAGCAGTGGGTGAGCAAAGCATGCTCTGCGCATTCAAGGAGCAGAGCCCCAATGCATGCAGCACTGGGATGGACCTTGAGGATGTCCAGACACACAAGGACGGACACTATGATTCCACTTAGTGAAACATCTAGAGCAGGCAAATTAACAAAGTGTGTTAGAGATTGCCAGGTACTTGGATGGAAGGGAGGATAGGCAGTTACTGCTTAATAATAGCAAGAGCTCCTTTTAAAAAAAAATTCTGTTGGAGGGATATGAAAATAAAATAAAAAAAAAAAA